>LVVM01005505.1:7582-25753 GCA_001882365.1 Rhizopogon vesiculosus | reverse complement strand
CCATTCTTCTCGCAGTGCTTGTTGTAGGCTTTCATTGCCTAGGATGGTATCATCGAGGTTAAATCAGAGGATCGATAAGCATCACAAAGACAACTGACCTCGTAAGAAGCAGCAGCAGCGATCAACTCATGAGAGAGCTGGGCTTGGTGGGGAGCGTTAACGACCTGTGATTCTCGCGATTAGATACTAATGTATATACTGCATAACAGCTAACTATTACCTGCTCGTAAGCTTCTTGGGGGTCGTGATGGTGTTCGTGGTGGCCCATGATGATAATGATGTAGTAGGTATAGATGAAGTGGGACGGAATCAGACTCGGGAGAATTTGAGTGGTACTTATATGTCCTGCATTCTGCTGCGCATGACAAGTTTAGTATCAATCAACATCAGTGTTTCGGGGTGATTCTCGATGTTTCGGGTTTGGCGGGTTCGCGTTACCGGGTGCATATGATCAAAGCCAAGACAACTGATTGTTCGGGGTAAGAGTTATCTTATCAGATCTTGATCTCATCAATCTGAATCCCATTAGGAAGGGATAAGTGCACTTGAACTATATTACATAATAAGCGCCACCTGAATTTCCATTTGACTCACATGAAACGCCGCCTCATGTTGAACTTCTTGAAAAATGCGAGTCAGAGGCGTTCCCTTTGCTATAATTTCTCCTCGAACACTTGCTCTCAACCATGTATTGCGTGCCATTCTCTCTCAAATGGTTGCGTTTCCCTTGCCTTGCCTTGTACACCGCTTGTCATCGTACAATATTACTCACTGCTTCCGGATTCTGGTTGCACAAGCGACAGCATGAGGAATCCCCTCCTTGCAGTGCACGTAAAAGTAGTCTGGTGAATATTTTGCACCGCTTTCTCTACGTACACTGCATCGAGACTCGTCAAGACTGCGCTTGGTACAGGCATCAACGGCAGAAGATTGGTTCCGACTCCGGAGGATAAGCATGTCCGATGTTTCATTCAAGCCAACTGCGGCAAACACTTATCGACATCCCCACGATTTATCAGCTGGATCAAGGATGTCCAACTCAAGTTATCTCCAGATTTTGCGTGGACTCATTGGACACCATCACTGCCTGGGCGTATTTCTGTGACCAGAACAGGTTTCTTATTGTGGCTCGATGCAGAAATCGATAGTCGATCAGGAGGTCATTCAGCTTAGTACGTTGAAATTCGCCCATGCCTTTATTGTGCTGATTCATTCCTTGTAGTATATACCTCATAGATTATATCGAGTGCATGATCTCTGCTACATTTCCACTATTCTGCAATATTTTGGCAACTTTGCAGGAGATCAGCGTTCTTCCAGATGAGCTTTCTGATGAGCCTTACGGAAACAACTGCTTATACATTCATCAATCATTCACGTCACCTTCCATGTTTCATGTGAGAACGCGGACGGATAATGGAGGTTCGCGAGTCGCTAACGGCGCAGGGATCGCAGTCAGGAGAAATGGAAGGCAATCGATCCCCGCTGCGTTTCTATTTCTCCAGACTGTGATGCTGGGACTCGCAGTACCATGTATTCCCATGGACGCCATGCAACGTGTTTCCTTTGGCGCTGATGTGTCCACAACATGCGGGAACAAGGGAGGACGTGGTCGGCAAGAGATCCTATTGGTCACTTGATTTGGACAGCGGACCGCCACCGTGGTAAGGCTACGCCCAATTCATACTCAAAGTCAGGCGCCTAATCGGAGTCACTGAGTCAGATTGCGGTAACGACGGGCGCAGCCACGCGGTCAATTCCATCTCGGACAAGCAATGGTCGCCGGACTATCGAGCTGGTCTCTTTGAACGATGTAGAACCGTCAAATTTTCAGCAAGCTTGTGGGTATAATGCATGCAGTCGCCTTTGATATGTTTCTACAAAGTGGCTTGTGTTTTTTTTTCCGGTTAAAATATGTTGTCGGTGGCTTGGTTGCAATTGTGAATGGCTGTGCCTTTCACGACTATATCGGGAATGTGCCGGCTCTGAGCTTGAATAGCGGTGAAAAAAACTCCCATATAAGCACGACCGAGTCAGTTTTTCCTCCTTAACCCTCTCTCTCCCCTCCAACTACCACCACAAGAGCAATCAAGCACTGCTCTCAAGGTTCCGAAAGTACTATTCAAGCTAACCGTGAGTGATTCAGTCCTGTCTGATTCATTTCATTGTGTCCTACGTGTGCTTTGTCTTGTTGGGCCCAGCACTGCTGCGCACAATCATATCACATCATTACCGATTGAAATCATATCGATTGAAATCAAGAGCGCTCGTGCGGCTTATCATGTCGTCGACGTCTGTTAACCATCATGCATCGACCTCGAGGTCGCCCAATCTGTCTCGTACGTTGCCCATACCTGGGTCTTCGCGAACATTTTCGGTGCAGCTTTCGAGGTCACCGCAGTTGGAATATTCATCCAGATGCAATGCACACTCGCCGCTCATGGCACCATCCCATACTCAAAGTGATGTGAACCGGGAACTGATTGTGATGTCACTTGATTCTACAGTTCCCAGGCAGCCGACGTTGCAGCCTGCGCGTGACCCAACTTTTAACACGTTCCCCCTTCCCGCGATTTCATATAAACCCAACCCATATTATAGTCACCATCATGTCCCAGACGAGGAACATCTGTTAAATCGCCCGTCGATATCCCATCGTCCTGCCCTTTCGTCAACACCTGGTCACCATGTCTCTTCGTATAGTCACCTTGAAAGTTATCTTTCAAGTTCCTCTCATCGCAATGTCGCGATAAACAGTAACCCAGAACGTCAAACGACGTCTACTCCGGTCTTCAATAACATTTCGGATCTTGCTTCCCATTATGGCATCCCCCAATTTTTGCCTCGTGCCCCTCGTACAACTCCTCATAGATCAGAATCAGGCGAATCATCTTCGTCAATATTGCCAGTTGAACCTTTCACATCGTCTTCATCCGACTTCACCGATTTGTGCTCGAATTACTTGACCATGTTGTCTCAAAAACCGAACGACAATGATGCGTCCGATGTCCACGTAGAGGACACGGCGCCCCTGACGGCATCGCCGTCAGATGCAGATGCCATTAAGACGCTCATGGACGTCTTTGGTGGTGAGTCATTTAGTCCTGCCACACTTATGTGGCTGACACGGAGTCCGACAGCCACGCCAGAACTCACCATGTCGAATGACTTGAACGAGTACCTGACTTCCCCCCTGATTGACTCGCCGTTCGACGATGAGTTGCTCACCACCCCGGCATTCGGTTCCGCTGACATCAATGGCGACATCCTGACCAGTCCTCTTCTGGACGATTTTGGTGGTGACTCGTACGGGGAATTCCCGTCTCTCTTTGATGACTTCGGTTCTATGTATCCCCCATCCAAGACTCCCGAATCTCATAACTCCTTACTGCCCAACCTCGATCAAATGTATCAAATCTCTCCTGAGACCCCTATGTTCGATACTCCTAGTACCTCGCACCTCGATACTCCTGCCTACCACCCACCGCAGCGGAAGCCTAATGTCAATGGAACGCGTAAGAACATAACGCCGGAGTCCCTTGTCCCCATCGATGCTCCCACCCAGCAGCGGAATTATCTTACTCCCTCAGCGACCTCTCGCAAGGCCGTTCCTGCCGTCTTTGCTCGAAAGCGGGCTCGTACTGCTGCGTTCGGTGAAGAACAGGACGAGCTAGAGGATGTGCAAATCACGCCCTCAATGACTGAACATGAACAGATCGAGGCCAAGAGACGACAAAACACGATCGCTGCCCGGCGGAGTCGGAAGCGCAAGTTGGAGTACCAGCGAGAGTTGGAAGAGAGTGTTGAGCAGTACAAGCGGGAGAGTGAGATCTGGAAAGCCCGGGCGATGACTTGCCAGGCTTTGCTCCGTAGCCATACCATCGAGTGCCCAGAATTCCCAGATCCTTGATACGGTCTCGTCGCTCTCTTGATACCTGCTCGGATGTTGGTTGTAGTTATCCCTTTAGTTGACTCTCACTTCGATGCTCCGTGTATCCTATTATAACCACCATTATCTCCAATTCCCCATATCCACTGGCGAGGAGCATCGTCGTATCCCCCCTTCCACATCATGATCCGTTTTATCCCATTTAGCTTCACTATCCTTCGAAATTTCTTGATCTTTATCCCTTTATCATTGCCAACTAGTAGTCCCCCTTCCACCTATATGCACTCAAGCTACATGTGTCGTCAGTTAGATATGCAAATCAAAAGTACAAGTTTCTACGCGTCTCACCTAGTTTTGATTCAATTCGATGTGAATTTCAATCTAAGTGGCTCCAGAGGCTATGCGAGTAAACTTCATATCGCACGCCCACGTTGGTCAGCGAGCAATAAGTCCTTGACGCGTATTACAACTCTCGCTGCTAGCGAAGTGTGAACGCAGCTTGCCGGCATCTCTCGCCATTTCACTATTACACCCTTCAAGCCGCTCTACATCCGTGGACGTCAGGCGCGAGGCTCGTGCTCGCAGGACACCCGACATGTTCTTCACCACAAGGAGCAACAACTATGATCGTCTGGAGGGCGGCCTAGGTCCTGGCCGTACCAGCAGGAAGGTAGCATGGAAGAAATTCGCAATGGGGGGTGCAGTACTCATTGGCTTCGTTTGGTTTCTTGGACCGAGATCAAGCGTAGATTTGATACCTGGTGCGTCTTTGCAATTTTTGCCCAAGCTTTCTATTTACATATCATGAAACAAAGATTTTCCACCGCCTGGTCTAGAGGATGCTTATCCACCAATAGTCCATATACCCTCAACGACAACTTCGAGTCCCTCAGAGGACGACGCTGACAAGACCACTGTTACCCCACCATCCTCTCAACCCGCTCTTGTCCCAATCTCTCCCGAGACGGACCCAGACCTCCTCAAAACCGTTCACTGTACTGCTCCTCATTCTCCCGACATCCCTCTCGTGCAGTATGCCCTCATGATTGACGCCGGTTCCACGGGCTCACGCATCCACATCTACAAATTCCACAACTGTGGACCTTCACCAACCTTCGAGTATGAGGTGTTCCGCATGACCCAGCCAGGGCTCTCTCAGTATGTTGGATTCCCAACTACAGCTGCAGAGAGCCTCGACCCTCTCCTCGACGAGGCCATGACGGTGGTACCGCAGTCCCTGCGCAAATGTACACCTGTTGCTGTCAAAGCCACCGCTGGGCTCCGACTTCTCGGGCCTAAGCAAAGCGATGATATTATCAATGCAGTACACCAACACATCCTCGATAAATATCCCTTCCCATTCCCTGAGAAGGACGGCGTAGTGATCATGGACGGCAAAGACGAAGGCGTCTATGCCTGGATCACTGTGAACTACCTCCTTAATACCATCCGAGGTGATTCACCCAAGGACGCCTCGCCTTATGCCGTGCTTGATTTGGGCGGAGGGTCAACGCAGATCGTGTTCGAGCCCGAGTTTGGCGATGAAAAGGCCGATGAGGGTCTCAAGGAGGGCGAACACAAGTATGAGCTTGAGTTTGGTGGCGCTAAGCGAGTGTTATACCAGCACTCGTATCTCGGGTATGGCCTCAAGAGCGCTCGGGCGAGCGTGCATCGTGTCGTTCAATTCATGGATTCTCTGAGGCCTGGCAAGAATGGCGTTATCGATTCGATGAGGATGATTCATAATCCTTGTTTGGCTCAAGGGACGGTGAAAAAAGTGGAGATTCCTATGGGAGAAGACGATTTTGTGACAGTGACGATGACGGGGTCGGATGTTGGCAGTTTTGAGGCTTGCAATCGAGTGCTTGAGCTTGTCATGGCGAAGGATGAGTGAGTTCGCCTTTGTCGATTTCTTTTCTCTTTGTTGATGGCTCGCGACAGCGTCTGTGAACTCAAGCCCTGCTCTTTCAATGGTGTTTACCAACCATCGCTCATGGACGCCTTTCCTGCCGGGAAAACCCTGCTCCTGTCGTATTTCTATGACCGGGTTACTCCGCTCCTTACAGCAGACTCGTCACCAGATCATCCTCAGTCACCCATGTCAATTTCGACGATAGCTACGCTTGCTAGACAGGTATGCGCGGGGAAAACCAGCTGGACAGAATACTGGGGTGAATATCCCGAAGTCATGGATGAACTAGAAGGACGACCAGAGTGGTGCCTCGACCTCAGTTTCCAGCATGCCTTACTTGTGCTTGGGTATGAGTTCGGCGATGATCGGGAGGTGCAGCTTGGGAAGCGTATTGAGGGTACGGAGCTCGGTTGGTGCCTTGGCGCTACGATAGCGATGGTTGGTGGAGGTCTACGGTGTCGGGTATAGTGTCAAAATGCCTCGATTGGACGGACTGATTAGTAGATTATGTGCATTACTGGATATAACGCAAGAGATCTAGACTTTGATCATATCCTTCACTTATCGCAGCGTCGTGCTTGCCTTGGGCTTATGTTTGACAACGGCTTTCATGCTGCAGAACGTACTATAGTCTACGCAAATTACTGAAGCTTTTTATATCCATCCGGGGGATGTGACACTGCCGATGTGGTCATGGCTGCGGTTAGCATGCGAGTTTGATTGCGGGGCGCGGTACGAAAATGAGACTTACTTACATAATTGCTCAAATAATGGTTACCGAACTAGTTCTAAAAAGCTTTAGGGCAGCCCCAATAGGACTTCACACTAGTACTTGCCCATTACCAGTGGCTGTTAATATGACTGACGAATTGAGATGAGGCGGCATTTATCCCCCATCTTTCTCACTTACCACTATGATTGCGCGTCAGGACGATGAGGAGACACCTCTTGTGCAACAGCCAGAGCAGCCAGTCACCAGGACTCGGACACCTCTTCCCTGGGATCAATTCTGGGTCGTACTGTTGCTGCAGGTTTCAGAACCATTATCTTCTCTGACTCTTGCCCCATTCACTCCCCAGGTAAGTATTTTCCTCCTGCCAATCTCACTACAACCGAACTTTGCCAAGCTTATCAGAGACATCGGAGTGACACATGGAGATGAATCGCTGGTTGGACACTATGTCGGCATTCTGGTAAGCGTGCATTCGACATCCTTCATAGTATCTTGTTCCTTCCTCATAATCATCCCGAGCAATCATCCTACTTTATCGCTCAAGCACTCACTGTTCTCCACTGGAGTCAACTGTCCGATCACGTTGGTCGGAAGCCTGTGTTACTAATCGCTCTATTCGCAATATCGATAACGATGCTCTCGTTTGGGTTCTCAAAGACTTTCACCGGTCTAGTGGTCAGGTTCGCTTGTTAAATAGTTGTTGTGACTGTTGATAACTGATATTTTGGCCAGTCGTGTTATCTGCGGGACATTCAATGGGAGCACCGGTATCCTCAAAAACGTGGTGATGGACATCATTGACACGCCCAATTTGCCGAGGGCATATGGCTATATGCCGATTCCTTTTAGGATCGGGCAAATGGTTGGGTAGGCATATGCTTCACGTATACTTCTCTTCAAGTGGGATTGACAACATTATAGTCCCCTCGTTGGGGGGACGTTCTCCCAACCAGCAGACAGATTCCCTGAAATATTTGGACGATCAGAACTCCTGAAAACGTACCCATACCTCTTGCCATGTGCTGTGCCGGCTATATTTACTGCCATAGCATGGTTATTGACGTATTTCCGTCTCAAAGAGGTGAGTGAGACATCGCAATCACTTGGATCGCACTAAATTCCGTAACAAGAGTGTTTCCACCAAGGCACCACTTTGGGAATTGATTAAAGAACCGTTCTTGCGACAGTCATCTACAAAGCCTTCCACCGGAAGTCTACGCGATGCGTTCGCCAATAGTTCTGACGAAGCAACCGCTGAAGAGGTCGCATCAAGACCCCTTCCACTGCGCGCCGTGCTAACTCCGAAAGTCGTCAGCGTATCTGCAAGTTATGCCTCAATGGCTCTCTTTTATGCCGCGATTACCTCGATCGTACCTATTTTCTATGCAACGCCGATTGAACTCGGTGGTCTTTCCCTTGATCCTCCCCGCATCGGCGCTATACTTGGAGCATCAAGTCTTGTTCAAGGCGCATTCCAGATACTTTTCTACGCTCGGCTCAATTATCGCTTTGGCGCGCGAGCTGTTCATGCCACTGGCATTCTCTCTTGCATACCGATCGTCATCTTGTTCCCAGTGACCAATACATTGGCTAGAGCTCATGGCATGAGTTTGGCGGTGTGGTTGGCTATTTGTGCTCAACATGCGCTGACAGTTAACCTGATCATGTGCTTCCGTATGTCAACCAGCACTTCCTGTGTTCTGTTCAAGTTGACTGAGAGAAACCCGTAGCATGCATGGACTTGTTTATGAGGGCAGCCGCTCCCAATCGCGCCTCACTTGGAACAACCAATGGAGTAGGCCAGTTCGCTGTTTCAGGAGCAAGGATCCTTGGTCCAGTATCTGCGGCTTCGATCTTCTCTTATTCGATGCAGGAAGGCCATGATGCATGGTCAGTATACTACTTCTTGATGGCAATTGTCTTTCTTGCCATAGGTGCTTCTATGTCACTTCCTCGTGATCCCAGTCTATGGGAAAACAACGAATAACATGCTTCAGGTATCTGTTGTAATCACGTTTTCCGTACACCCGCTTTATGGAACAACTGTATATGCGGCATGAGTCTGATGAACCCGTGACCATAGATATCTCCACTATCGACTAGACTGCATTGTATTTTATGTAACTAACCAGTGAACTTTCTCAGTTGGCTTTCAAGTTGCTAGTGTGCTCAGTTATTATTATGAACGGTTGCGCTTGGACCAAAAGACGGAATGTGACAATTACACTGCGCGAGTGTGTGGTCTGCGTAAGTGGACACGTTCTCCTCTACCCCCGTGAATTCTAGGTAGGCTATCCAAAATATTATATGATGGCGGGTTAAAGTTACAACTACTTTCTGGTCCTCACTCAGGAGGTTAATCCCTCTCGAATGTGATAATGATTTCCCATATATTGGATGTACAACTACAATGTGCGATCCTGAGCAGAGTTCTAGTCTGACGTGGATTTAGTACAGATACGATTACGAAAATCGAACTTGCAGTATCATGAGGCAGCAGGCTGAATAACGTAGACAATGCGACGAGGGCGCCGTGGGATGAACCAGAGCACATCGCAAAAATTTCCCCAACAACTATAGTCATATTCTTCCTCTTGTACATGCGCAGGTGTGTCGCAGGCACTGTCTGTACCTGAGGGCGCTGTGGCCTCTGCAGCGATGCGCGTGGCAGCGCTGCAGGAGATGGTTGAACTGCCGCTGAGGATGACTGACCAGTTCGAGCATTAGTGTCCCCGTTGCCTTCATCCGCACTCTGATCCACAGGGCGAGGCGCTGTCCAGTATAGCTAAGAGCCCGGCTATGAATATGGCAGAACGAAGGACACCCAATCTATTATTCACCTTTCTTGGTCGTCCGGCGAAGATTGTCACGGGTCGTGGTCCCGTGTGCCGTGCAAATAAACTGCGCTTTGGTCGCTGCTGCAGTGGAATTGACTCCTTGTCTGCCAAGCGGGGTGGAGAGGGGATGAAGATGTGCCACAGGCGGCGAGCCGCGGATGGGTGGGGACGCTTTGAAAGAGATTCGGGACCATATGACGCCAGAGGACATGTCGAGGAAGACTATGTATTATCGTCGGTGGTAGTACTACCCTTGGCAAGGTAAAGATGAATTTTATCCCGAAGAAGTTCTGGTATGGGTCATCACGCCCCTCCGTGATGTTATCACAACCCGAATGTGCAAAAGGTTTTGTAGAATCAACCTGTGATGATCAGCGAGCAAAGCGAGCTTGCAATCAAGTGTCAGATTGTTGACCTCGAGATAAGATTTGGATGATGGGGGCTGGTGTCGGGTTTTTTGTTGTGTAGGTTGTACTAAACTTCGAGATGTAATCTGAGTGAAAGCGTAATAGATCTCTGGAAGTTTATGTTCTGGAAGCGATGGAGTTCTGCACCTGAGACCGTGTCGAAAACACGCGCGAACTTCTCAGAGGCAGAGTAGAGTTTACCACTATCTGATGACCACGCTATAGATGTCGCACCAGCCCCCAGGTTTTCGATGGAGCCGACAAGAAGCACACCGATGTTGCTGTTCCAGATGCAGATCGTACTGTTCAATCCGCCTGATGCAATTCTGTCCCCAGAAGGTGAATATGCAATACTATACACCTGAACCTGGTTCGTCTCGATCGGGCCCACCGCAATATCCCCGTTTTCTGCTTTTCGAACGAGCACTGTTCCATCATACGATCCACTGGCAATATGGCCTCCGCTGGGAGACCATGAGAGCGACAACACCTGGCTATGACCCGTCCAAACGTCTCCGATCATCTCTCCGTCTGTGCTCCATCGCTCAATGGTTCTGTCTTCTGTCCCGCACGCAATGGTCCTTCCATCCGGTGAAAGCGCCAGTGCCTCGATTCTTCCGCCCCTCCCTTTCCATGGTTCCCCAACAAGTAGACCTGTGTCGCAGTCCCACTTGCGCAAGGTGCCATCCCAGGGACAACTAACGATGTGGATGTTGTCTTGCAAGAAGACGAGATTCCAAACGGAGTCCTCATGACCCTCAAAACTGTATTTTGGCGTTGGTTTTTTAGATTGCGCTGTGGGCGAATTCGGCGTTGTTGATTCAGATGCCATAGCTCCCTAGCGGATTATATCTTATTTCATTCGTGGTCAAATCTCGGGACACAGTTTACCACTACTCACTGCCAGTACTATAATCACTTTTTGCTGTTTATGTAAATGATCATTCTCTAGAAGATGTGGTCAAGGTTGAGTCGCAGTGTTGGGACCGAGCCTGAACCGAAATGAGTCTAGAGCACTGTAAAGTGGAGAGGCTGCACAGTCCACGAAATGCATAGTACGCAAGCAGGAGCCACTGGTGATGCTAAAACGATATCGGCTTGTCAATCGCAACAGATAGGTGTGCGCTGAAAAAATACCGTTTCAGAGTTGAGCAAAGGCAGTCTAAGCGGAGCACGCTCGTTGCATATTTTATCAATCCGTAGAATCACTCCTTCTTCCGTGCCCGTTGCGTCGAGATCCACTCTAGAATTTGAAAGGCAGCCTTTCAGAGGAAGCCCACCGGTTCGGAAAGGGCGTGACATAATTGCCACCGAGCCGCTATCACGAGTCACGTGATATGGCGCGGTGTACTTTTGCGTCCGCTGTACGGTACCGTGACACTGTATTAGCTAAGAGCAGACGGCTGTGGGCTTGTGTTGTACCTCTCAACCGAGACGGCGAGGAGTCAGTCTCAATATAGGAGGTAGCACCCATCCTTCATCTTTCTCACTTACCACTATGGTTGTGCGTGAAGATAATGAGGAGACACCTCTTGTGCAACGGCCAGAGCAGCCACTGGCAGTGACCAGGACTCGGACACCTCTGCCCTGGGATCAATTCTGGGTCGTGTTGTTACTGCAGGTTTCAGAACCATTTGCTACGCAGACTCTTGCCCCGTTCACTCCACAAGTGAGTCTTTTCCTCCTGCGAATCTCGCCACAACTGGAACTTTGTCAAGCTTATCAGAGACATCGGAGTGACACACGGAGATGAATCGCTGGTTGGACACTATGTGGGCATCCTGGTAAGCGTGCATTCAACTCCTTCACAGACCCTTGTTCCTTCCTCAATGCTCATATCATCTCGAGCAATCATCATACTTTGCCGCTCAAGCACTGACTGTTCTTCCCTGGAGTCAACTGTCCGATCACATTGGTCGGAAGCCTGTGTTACTGACCGCACTATTCGCAATATCGATATCGATGTTCTCGTTTGGGTTCTCAAAGACTTTTTTCAGTCTAGTGGTCAGGTTCGCATGTTAAATAGTCGTCTTGACTGTCGACTCTGATATCTTGACCAGTCGTATTATCTGCGGGTCATTTAATGGGAGCAATGGTATCGTCAAAAGCGTGGTGATGGACATCACTGACGCAACCAACATGCCGAGGGCATATGGTTATATGCCGCTTTCGTTCATGCTCGGTAATATGATTGGGTAGGCGTATACATCATATCCGCTTACTCTTCAAGTGAGGTTGACAGCATTCTAGTCCAGTCGTTGGCGGGACGTTTTCACGACCAGCAGACAGATTCCCTGAAATATTTGGACGGTCAGAACTCCTGAAAACGTACCCATACCTCTTGCCCTGCGCTGTGCCGGCTACATTTGCTGCGATAGTATGGCTGGTGGCGTATTTCCGTCTCAAAGAGGTGAGCGAGAACGTCATAACCACTTTGGATGATACTAAGTGCCGTAACAAGAGTGTTTCCACTAAAGCACCACTTTGGGAGTTGATTAAAGAATCGTTCTTGCGACAGTCATATGCAAAGCCTTCCACCGGGAGCCTCAGCGATGTTTTGGCTAGTAGTTCTGGGGAAGGAACTCTTGGAGAGGTCGCATCGAGGCCCCGTCCGCTACGTGCCATGCTAACTCCGAAAGTCCTCAGTGTAACTGCAAGTTATGCCACAATGGCTCTATTTCATTCCGCCTTTACCTCGATCGTACCTATTTTCTATGCGACACCCGTCGAACTCGGTGGTCTTTCCCTTGATCCTCCCCGCATTGGCGCTATACTTGGGGCATCAAGTCTTGCCCATGGCACATTCCAGATACTTTTCTACGCTCGGCTCAATGATCGCTTTGGCACAGGGGCTGTTTATACCACTGGCGTTCTCTCTGGCATACCTATGGTTATTTTGTTCCCAGTTATCAACGCATTGGCTCGAGCTTATGGTATGAGTTTGGCGGTGTGGTTGGCTATTGGTGTTCAGCTCACGCTGGTGCTTAACCTGGTGATGTGTTACCGTATGTCAACTAGCACTTCCTGCGTTTTGTTTGACTGAGAGAAACCCGTAGCATGCGTGTCTTTGTATATCAGAGCAGCTGCCCCCAACCGCGCCTCGCTTGGAACAGCCAATGGAATAGGCCATTTCGCTGCCGCTGCAGGAAAGATTATTGGTCCGGCATCTGCAGCTTCGATCTTCTCTTATTCGATGCGAGAAGGTCATGATGCATGGTCGGTATACTACTTTTTGATGGCAATTGCCCTTCTTGCTGTAGGTGCTTCTACGTTACTTCCTCGTGATCCCAGTCAATGGGAAGACAGCGAATAGTATGATCAGGAGCGACTCGTGCCATATGTGTTGACACACAGACAAATTTGATATACGAATGTGGCAACGAAATAGACATCAGATTTGTTTTGACATCGTTACGGTATGACGTATTGGCTGATGGATTGATGTATGCGTTTTTGTTGCGCTTGTCAAGCGCTTCATGCTCCCGTGGATCCTCAGTACGTTGACACTTTCCTCTCACTACATCGACTCAGGGTGCACCAGTGCGTCGATTATATGACGCGGGTTAAAGTTGAAGTCACCGTGCCTACCTTAGTATAGAAGGAACGATTATCTTCCTTCGTCTAAGGTCTGTCTAGGGAGACCAATATGCTGCCGCTCAGTCGGGCGAATAATGATATTAAACGTGATGATGGAACAGTCTTTTGCATGGCGATACTTCAGTGCGATCCAAACCTATGAAAGGAACATGGATGACCATGAACATTGACGTAAAACCTTAGAGAGACAGCCAGATACTTGAGACAAGGTTACGCGGCAGAAAGACCTCCACACCTCAAAACGCATACGGCTGAGATAGTTACGAATCCAGATTGGCTGCGCCAGCGCATCTCTAGGTCAGATCAGTACATACATAGTACATAAATAGTGAGGGTGTGTGTACGACGACAGGTTAAGGACAGTGTAGCTGGAAGTGGTGGTATATGGAGTGTGAATGTACAAAATTTAAGTGAGTTTATCCCCTAGTAATATGAAACAATCCCTGCCCGCGGAGGGGATAAATAATAGAATGTCCAACAGGCTGCGACGGACTCCCCGGATGAAGACTGGTTAAATGACCAGCATGACTTGGCCTTCAAAGGTGCATGAAGCTAATACAGATGAAAGATGCGTTAGTGGTCTACGATTTTCTGAGGAACAGGAATTTGAGAATACATACATAAGTACAGAGCGCGATACTCGGGATCTGATATTCATCATGCAATGATGCAGTAGCATTTGGCAGTGCTCTGGCAGTGCTCTTTATCAACTGGTACTGGTACTTGCGTCTCTTCAGAAGAGACAGGTGCAGAGAATGCAAGGAGAGTGAAGAAATCCATAGCTCTACTGTGGACTGGTCAAGGAGGGAATGAAGATGCTTGTAAACCGAGGAAGCTACGACAGCTTCAAATTTGGTGGGGACGAAGACGAATTATTGTAGAGTAGGCGCGAGATCTCAGGTATTTGTTGATGTCCAATAGGCATGGGGGACAATTACAGCGAATCGGGCAACAATTGGTGCGTCATGCAATGTTCCTCAGGTCCGCGGCTTGCCGAGCGCTAATTTGCCTGAGAATATGATCGTGGCACCGGCGGAAGGACCATTATTGTCTTGTAACACAATAAGCACTAGCATATATCAGCTGAAGAGAAAAATCATCCTGCCAACCGTTGCACATCGCTAGCATGCACGCGCATAATTTCCGGCCAGACAAAAAGACAGAAAGTCAGACGATGCAATATGTGACGTTCTAGCTCCGATGCAGCTTACATTACAGTTCACCATATTCCCTTGGAACCGACGCTTGAAGTTGCGCAGTTAAGAATTACCAGAAGATAGGTCACCAGCCTAAATCAGAATTGGTGAGGGAATGAAGTTGAAGAATGGACAAGGAACATTGACATTGACAAAGTGTTGATGATGCTCTGCGAGATTCAGAAGGTCGTCGGAGAAAACAACAATTGTTTTCAGTGGATCCGGGGCGTTCATCTGTTCTGTCGTTCTTGCTGTATAATGGATGAAAGACGTACGCGAAACTTAGGGAAATTAGCACCGGCGCTGCTTCTAAGAGGTTGTCCTGAGCGTGCGAGCGTGCAATGCTATTGTTGACAAACACTCGTAAATAACGCGTCCGCTTTACGCGTTTGAGCTACTTACGAGTCCTCATATTTCCTGTGCGCCGTATACATCAATTAAGCATTGGTTAAGTTGGTCAAACACGTATCCAAGTATCGTACACATGCCATGCAGCTCGATATACAACACTAAGAAATAACGAAATTTCCTGGTGTATATCACAAGGCAGCAGAGTCAGTCTCATAAACATACGAGAAAATAAATAACAGTACAAATTTGACTGCCAGCGGATGGAAAGAAAAAAAATGTCGCGAAAAAACATGAAAGCTAAGTCCACATAGAAGCCTAGTGTTAAGATCCTAGTAGTAGTGACCACGAGGGAAACATATCTTGTCGAGGAGCTTGTTGCAGGTGCCTTGGACGCTCGAGTTCGAGTCTGAGTCATCATCAACATCGTGGTTGGTGACAAAGTATGAAGGAGAGTTCTCGGAAATGTGCGGTTGGGAAATGTGTGATGATGGTCCTCCGGCGCCTTGCGAATACTGACCTCTCTGTCTAGATACTGCTTGCTGGGACGTATGCGCCAGTGCAACACCACCTTGCGAAGATGGACCCACTTGTGATGAGAGACTTGCGTTCGCTGTGGCGGTCAGAGCCTGGGATTTTTTTGCCTTATGTTTCGGCTTGTAGACAAATCTCTGTCGTTCCCATTTAGTGAGAACAAAATTATGAACGAGCACACTGAAGCTTACCTGGAACCCGCGTGCGGCGTGTACCTCGACGACCTCAGGAGAGGGGTCGCGTGTCATCTTCGCTGAAGCCCTTTTGACGGAAGTGGTTTCCTTGCCTCGAGCACGTAGTACCCACTTCCACAGGGCGCGAATTTCATTATTGTCGAACTTGGCGGCAGAGAATGCACCATCAGGCGGAGGGGCATCCACGTCAATAGGAGGTTCTCCTCGTTGTTCGACTTTGTCATGGATTGCACCGGGAACAGTATCCACAGAACACTAAAACCCATCGTGAGGTACCAGTGCAGTAAAGCCGAAAGGACTTACATCAGGTAGATCAACATCATTGTCGTGTTTCCCGTTTTTATATCTCGCTGTAACTTTCTCTTGTGGTTTTGGTTCGGTTGGTCCGTCGTTCGCAGGCACCCGTAAGGGAGGGTTTGAGAGAGCCTGAAGTGTGAAGAAACTGCGCTTGAGGCGTTCTTTCAATGAGATGGACTCGTTTGCTGGAGAGCGGAATAGGGAGGGGATGGAGATGTTCCACAAGCGGCGTTTCGGGGAGGAATCAGATGATGCCGAACGGAGAGATGGATACTATGGGGAGTGATCATCGGCACTAATCCCATTGCAGGAAAATACACGAGTCACCTGGAAAAAGTTGTCGTATGGATCATCGCGCCCCTCCTCAGTGATGTCATTAACCCCCGCATGTGCGAAGGGCTTTGTGGCATCGACCTATAATGGTCGTGTGACTCAGCGCGGCGAGGAGTCAAGTGCAAGAGTACTAACGTCAAGGTAAGATGATGATGGGGATTTGGATGGAGTTTCCTGTTGTGTAGCACCGGTCATGGAAGCTGCAAGCTGAGGAGCGATATCTTTGAACGTCCACAGAGTGATTCTCTTGTCCTCTCCGCCATATGCCAGGTACTTTCCATCTTGAGAGAATGACATGCAGTCAAGATGTTTGCCATCTGAATCACCTTGTTTACTAGCTGAATCATCTTGTTCACCAGCTTCCTGGCGAGTGGCTGAGTAGCTTATGGGACTCTGTGTCCCACAGCTGTACTACACCCCAATAGCCCACGCACACGAGTGCATTGTGTTTGGGTGAAAGTGCGACGGAATGCAGCGGATGGTTGTGCTCGAAGCAATGGAGTAATGTACCCGAGATGCTGTCAAAAACACGTGCGAATTTGTCAGAGGCGGAATACAGTTTACTGCTGTCGGACGACCACACAACTGATGTCACACAGTTCCCCAAGTCTTCGATTGGGTCAACAAGAAGCTTGCCGGTCTTGCTGTCCCAGATGCAAATTGTCTGGTTACTCCCGCCTGATGCAGTTCTGTCGCCAGAAGGTGAATATGCAACGCTACCCACCCCGCCTTGCTTCGTCTCGATCGGTCCGACATCGACTTTTCCGCTTTCTGCGTTTCGAATTAGGATTGTTCCATCTTCGGACCCGCTGGCAATATGGCCTCCATTGGGAGACCATGAGAGCGACCACACAGCCCTGGTATGGCCTATCCAAACGCCTTCGATCAACTTCCCGTTCGTGTCCCATCTCTGAACACTTCCGTCTCTCCTCCCGCACGCGATCGTCTTTCCGTCCGGCGAGAGCGCCAGTGCCCATATGTTTCCGCCCTCCCCTTTCCATGGCTCCCCGACAACAAGTCCCGTGTCGCAGTCCCACTTCCGCATCGTACCATCCTCAGAACCACTCACGATGTGGACGTTGTCATGCAAGAAGACGAAATCCAAAACATCGTTCTTGTGGCCTTCAAACTTGTACTTCGGAGTTGGTCCCTTGCACTGCATTGTTGGTGAGGGATCTTCAAGACAGCTTCGTTATGAAGAGGAGTCTTCTTATCAAACTGGCTCTGACCTGGTTCGTAATTAGCTATGAGAGACAACGGTTGGCCACCGCTCACCGGGTAGTCTCTTGCTTTGTTCCTAGCAGGCAAGGTGAGTGATTCGGATCTTCTATGCGACGATAGGCGTGTGACTTGAAGGTGGAGCTAATCTCGTCGATTCGTAGGTTCATGTCACACGAACTCCCCTACCTTCTTCTGTTCTCGTTCGATGGTTCTAACACATGCATACTATACGATACCGCAAACAATGTCGCTGAGCGCATATACCCAAGGAAGATGTGGTGACCTTCATCTGTTAACCTTGCTTGGAGTTCTCATTAACCGCATCCGACACCGTTCCCTCGACTAGGAGAACAACCTTGCAGTACTCGTCGGGTCTGGGTGAGCTGACGTGGCGCTGGCGATTACACAAGAGGCGTCTGGCACGTTGCAAGGTGAGTCCATTGTGCTTCTCGTAATTTTCCTGCGAGGCGTCGCTAAAAATGGTCCTCTTTTTCATTTAGGCTGACCAGATTTGCAACCATAACGCCCTCTTAAGTACGTGTCTCTCTCATCTCATGCGTAGCACAGCAAGGATTGCACCATTTTAAGGTGCGAGGAATGAGCAACACAGGATCGCGGCTTGCGACGGAGTGCCATGGTCACTCGGCAGTAACTGGCGTTTCATTCATTATGC
>LVVM01005499.1:0-12123 GCA_001882365.1 Rhizopogon vesiculosus | reverse complement strand
AAGGGTGGACGGTATGTTCCTTTAATGGGGCGAAGCTGGCCTCAATGATATCTGAACTGCGAGTTATAACTCTGATGCCTTTCCCCTTGATGGCACGAGACACTAAGCCATCTGCTGCATTAATGCTGGCTAAAGCCTACGACCAGGGGGTCATCAATGAGCAATGCTAAAAAGTTCATGTGGCAGCGTACCTCGACGGTTGCAGCGTGCATCATAATAGCACGCGATGTCTTCTGTCCTTCGACTGCGGCGTCGATAATAACGAACTCACGACATGCGTGGTGGGCGAGAGAAAGAGCAGCTGTGAGACCAGCAGGGCCTGCGCCGACGATAAGCACGGTAGTACTCTCAGGTAGAGACATTATGTTGAGGAGTAAGAATGATAAAGTGACAGTGACAATGAGTTAGCTTTAGACGGCTTTTGTGCTCGTATTTGAGGCGATCGATACTCAGGTTATAAGAAATCTGTTACGAAGGGAGAGTTTACTGTTTCGCGCACCCGGTCGGACTGCCGAACGGACATGCATGACAAGCAGTATGCTGCAAGTAGTACGGCTGTGGGGACATGAATTGTCCATGACTCAATGAGCAACCTGGAGTGACTGGAGCCAGGTGCAATGTCAGCCTGATCCGGTGTTGCGTCCGTTTCACGCGATGAAGTCAGGATGCGCTTGTATCGGCTGACTACGCTAGTAGGCTCGATGTGATTAGCAGATATCACATCTGACGCCACGGAAAACAACACGTTTTACGTCGTGATCGTCGAAGCGTTTAACCCCGTGAGCGACGACTCGATGCAGTATTTGGAGATCGTACAGCACACCAAGCACGAAAGAACGTAAAAAATGAAAACACAAATAAAGGCACACCTAAAACTTAGAAAACTTAAAGAAAGTTTAGTTAGGAAATCCCGATCCCGGTCAAATTTCAAACACCTGCAATCCGAAGGCCGAAAATGATGACAAGGCTGCATTACTCAATGAGCTCATGCCGTCGCGGCATGTCGAATATTTTCAACTTTTGGAATCAGGATCAGCCGGGTGACTAAACCTTATTTCACGGTACATAGTATACGGTACAACACTCATTTCGCTGGATAACACAATTTCTATCATCCATGTCCTGAAATGGACCTCACTCCTGCAATCCCGCTGGGACTGGATGCAAAAGCTATACAATGACCTGGTGATGGTTTGGCCTTATCTTAAGTACATGAGGCCATCGTCTTCGGGTCATTGTATAAGCCCGATGGTGTCGCTCGCTCCATTTTGCGGACCTCCCGGGGAGTGTTCGTTAGATATGGGCAGAAAGACATCGATGCCTCTAAGGTTGCCTACCAGGAAGTTCAAGTTGGCATTGGGAGCATACATTAACACTGATCCACGATCTTGTGTCATATATAAATCTATATTTTGTCCGTCTATGGAATTCTCGCTTATATTCCTTTCTTTCATGGTGCTGCAATATTGATTGAAGAAACGAATGTATCAGCTCCGACAGTCACACTTATACATTTAAGTACCGGCAGACTAGAAACTCCTACGTGCAATGTTGAGTGCGCATATCTCATGTCTCCGGAGCATTCTCTCTACCTTCACTATCACTGCTTCTGCAGTAGGCAGATAAGTTGGAATTCAGCCGCAGTTCACTACGGTGACGTTCTGGTATCTCAGGACCATACATGTAAGGTTCCACTTTCATGCAACTGAATGCCCATCTGAACCACTCAGCCTCAAAATATCAGTCACTCCACATCAATCATACGCGCATAACATTATGGTTACATATCACACAAACGATCAGTTCAAGCAGAATTCCGGGGTGCTAGTCAAATCGCTTGCGTAGGCATACAAGTTTGTCATTGGGGGTAAATGGCTTATCAACCAGAGGATATTTCTAGGACCGTGGTCATAGTGCACATATCGTTAAAACTCAGTTCGTCTTTATTAATACATCGTAGTGACCAGGACTATTAGATATCAGCTCGTGACACCTGAAAGTCAGTCGTCGACATACCGATAGAGGAGAATCAACGGTTTGTTCTTTCCATCGCCTGGTGATGTGATTTCCTGGAAGTGAACCTGGCCATCTCTGGAGTGACCATCGAGATATGCAATCTTGACGTGAAGTTTAAGAGCGCGACATAAGGCTGCAACCTGGACATGGTCTATCAAATGTCATTAACATGAATAAATGAATGTAGCTCCAACTCAAGATATTAACCTGCTTCTTTGCCGAGGGGATCGACATATTGTCGACAAAATTCACCGGGTAGCATCTGATCTCCTGAATCATTGAAGAGAAATCCGGCATAATCATCGCTTGCAGACTGGATCTGGGCTGTGGTCAAAAGTCGCAAGTATGTGATAATATAATTGGACGCTATGGTGCGTCAGCCGCAGGTAAAGTAGTTCATGTACGATGCCCTTACTTTCTTGATCCAGGAAAGCAGATAATAGGCGATCACGCGTCAGCCTTTTATTAGGGTCGGAGCTTCCAATGGCATCCACTAGTTCCATAAGGGGTTCGCAGAATGTCGAAATGATATCTGCGTCCATGTAATTATATTCCATCATTCTAGAGCCTGATTCTATTACAGCTTTTGCAGAGAAGACGAGGTTGGGGGAATCGATGAGACTACTGAGGTGCGCGTATGCCAGAGCTTCATGTCACGAAGTCATGAGTACTCAGGGGAAGGAAGTATGGATTAACTTTACCTCGGTAGAAGCAGTTTCCATCACCTGGGTTAAATGTTTGCATCAGGTTGTACGAGCACCTAGCTTCATTGATATACTACCTTTAGTACGGACAATTTGTGTATAACCTTGATTCATCAAACTGTCGATCTGCGCCACAAAAGACGGGGCACCAGTGTACTCTCCGCGGAGCTCATGCATCGACGTCGCTGGAGCTATCAGAAGCTGATCTGGATCCATACTCTCCTCTAATAGTTTCTAAGAAGAAAGCTGCGTCAGCTACGCACCCTGTGCACGCATCGCATTGCAACTAACCTGACCCAATTCATAGAATTGAGATCTGTGCGCCCCATCATAGGTGTCTGCAACACAAACCGTCATATCATACTGCTTGTAAGCCATACTACTCACCTATCTCATCTGATGTTGACACTCCAAGCAAGACTGAGCTGGACTGGGCTTCTTCAACTTCGGGGAGAGCAGCATTCCGTAATCTCGCTGTAAAGGATAGAGCATGTGTTAGGTTCGTTGGATGGCTAGACTAGAATGATTAACTCGCATTGACTGGGGGGTTTGCTCGATCTTGAAACTTCGTTGTTCATGGTGTTGCTGGAAACTATTAAATGTCGTTGTTCTTGTTAGCTAAGAGGACGTATGTTGTTTGATCATGTTATGATGTTTATCTTGAAAGCCTTCTGTTTTCAACAACACCAAACAGACACTTAGCCAGTGGGCTTAAAAGCTCAGCGCGATCGTACAAGACGGGACGCAATGTGGGTCCCATGGAGATAGGCATTGACGTTATATATAGTGCGCTGAATTTCGGAGGTCCGGTTTCCGACCTGATGTACTGTACCTGCTTTACTTTGATCAATTAAAAAGATTACCCTGTCATAGTTACCACCCCACACAGTAAAGCAAGTCATCTCCGCTTCATCGATGGATGCCCCCAGGAAATACTTGTAATGCCACTGCCCAGACGTCTTTAATTAAAAGGCAGTGTAAATGTGATAATGCGACAATACAGCTGTTGATACATGTATCATGGTACGTAATATGATGAGATGGATAGACGCGATACAATCACAACTTGGTTCTCCTCACTCCTCTATATCAGTGAGGATCGAAAGAAACGGCCTGTCTTCAGGATCCTCTTGGTAAGCAAGCACTACGGAGTCCGCAGCGGAAAGTGATTTCGTCCGGGAAATCGGATCACGAACTCGAGAATTCGAGGTTGATTCTACATTAAATGATTGCGATGTCGTCAGACGACGCGTCGACTTCGGTAGTAGAGGGGTATCAATAACAGCGTAGCGGTTCTGTTCCAGTTTGCGCGCTATCCTTGCTGCTCGATCAGCAGCAAGCTCTTCAAGAGTAAATCCCTTATTCCACCACGCGTCCGGGTCATCGTCGCTATCGATATCTTCTTCAGGCTGGCATGGCTCGGGCTTAGGGCCAAGCCCCATAGCCACGAGTAATTCTGAATCGGAAATTTCCGAGGCGGGAAATACGCCGCCATACGCTTCGATCTCCAACTTCAGCTGGTTGATCTCGGCTGACGTGACCCATGTTATTAGTAATGTACTTATAACCAAAAATGAGCCGGGTACGTACGGCTGATTTCATATTCCAGGCAGAGATCGATCAGTTTGTCCAAGTACTGTCGAAAGGACGAATCCGTCGGATAATCGCCGGATGGGTTGTGTAGCCGTGCTAAGCGCAGAGCTGAGCTCATGGTGTTATTGACCGTGTTGGCAAGCTACATCACGGAGTCCCCTTCAAGTAATATACAAGCATGCCATAACAAAACCCGTACCTTCAAATTCTGTGCAATCTATCATGGATATAGTAAGTCAGAGGGTAGATGATATGAGACGGACCATACCAGATCGCAATGACGTTGGGTGAGACGCTCATCGTAATCAATCACAGACGCAAGCCTGTCGTACAGGGATATGTAGGTTGTAACATCTGGCTCACAGTGTTGGATGTGTAAACTCATTTCGGTGTCGTGTAGCCATTTAGTAAGGTAGGCTGCCACGGGCTCCATGTCCTCCGGCAAAGTGGGGATCATCAGTTAACAGAGTCGTGATGGAAGAAAGAAGATGCGAGTTTTGTGAATCTTACAAGTTCTACCCAAAAACTGAGAGGGTTTTTATACCTCTGACGCCGTCGTGGTGTTTCGCCAAAGCTATTGTCTCGCTTGAAACGTCCTGTGGATGTTGACAGAACCAGCCACACTGACAGTGAATTCCAGTCGCCAAAGCGGTCAATGACACAATAATGTCCAGTGGTCATGTGAGACATTAGACACACAGTGACAGATTTGATTGGCTAACCGCAACTCACACAGTAAGAACCTCGTCAGCTATTTGGACAAAAGAAGAAAGTACTTAAATCATGATCTCGCCTGAAGGTAGGCTAACGAGTAGATCGAACGAATGGCTTGTGTTTGGATAACAGTGTGTCTGTAAGTCCCGCAGATGCGTCGCAAGGTGTATGGCACCGTATGCTATTGGTTGCCACAGGTGAGCTACTTTGGTGGCGAGTGGGCCCAGGATGATCGGGGACCAAGCAGAGGTAGTAGCGGGATGTGTGCAGGGGCCCGATGGAGGTATCGTCGACTAAAAGGTGCCTTGCTTGCGGCATCTACGCACCACTCTGTTGTTTGGTTTGTAGTTTCCGCAGTTTCCACATCACGTAGAAGGGCGGAAGGAGCACATATGAGCGAATATCACATCCTGTGACAACCTGTTGAGCGTTTCCGTGAAACGGCGAGAGGTCGTGGGGCTGCCTGGCACATTCACTCCAAACGCTATCAGGGTGAGGTGTCCCAAAGCAAAAGAAACGGCAAGTGGATATTGAGCTGTTGGGACCTCGACGCATCGTATGGATGGCCTGTAGGAGCACGTGAGTCATAGAGATGCGCGACCAAGGTGCGGGCGGGCGTGAAGGTGGGTTCGTATGCAGTCACGGTAAATTAGTGAGATAGAAAGCCAAGATGTTTGTGCCAGGACAGAGTCGCATGATAAGGTAGTAATATGCGAGAGAGCATTGGACTTGAAAAAGAAGGAACGACTGCCTGGTTTCTTTCAAGGTCTGACTACGCGGCATTTCAGAGCTGAGTGAGCCGTGGCTGAGACGGTGGAGGTGTAGTCCCCCTTAGTTATTGTAGAAGGTTCGCAAAGTGTCATGGACTGGTCTTGATGAATTGAGATATTAGTCTTATTAGAGATAGCCGTCAAGTCGAAGCTTGATCCGAAAGGTCAACCATCGGACACCGACATAGCCTAGCCAGGCGGTCTACCTTACGTAAATGATGGAAGTCATTCAAGTTGCAACCACATTCAGCCCCTTCCAGCATGTTTCTTTCAAAGTCATCTGATCTCAGACAGAGCAACGTTTAGATCGCCTTGGGGCACGACGCGTATTCGTAGCTCCAGAGATTCGCTGGGTTACAAAACGGATAAGAACCCGAAGAAAAGGAACAAGAAAGGTGCGCTTTATAGAGTCTACTCAGCTGATTCTACGGTCACTGTCCAGCGTCTGTCTTTCTGGATGTTGGAAAAAGAATGAAAAGAATGTGATAAGGGATACGATACAATAACTATAACACGACAATGTACATGATATGCTGGGATGGATGGACCCAAGAAAAGCAAAACCTCAGTAGTTTGCCTCACTCCTCAGTAACCGTCCCAAGTGCGGTCATAACACGGTGTTGAGCTTGGGGTGGAAGAATGGTGGAAAGTGATTGCGTCCGGGAAAGTGAAACGCCCCGTCTAGGGAGACCTTTCTTTGGGCGAGAATCCGAGGAAGGTATCATATTTAATGATTGGGATGCTGCCAGAGGACGCGTCGTCCTCGCCTCTTGTAGCTGGGTGTCAAAAACAACAGAGTAGGTCCGCGTGAGTTTTGCGGTTGTGGGTGGCAAAGGAGTGGAAACCGTATTTGAAATGGGAGCGGTAGACAATCCCTGAGCAACGATGTCCAGCGCTGCATCTGGGATACTTTCACTCAGCCACGTCTCGTCCAATTCGTTGAACTCAGGGCCAAATAGGTCGGTGAGCCACTTTGTGTCGGAAGCCATTGAGGCGAGAGCTACAGCCTCGCGCTCTTCGATCATCAACTTCAGCTTTTGGAGCTTCGCTGTAGTAGCCCACGTGAGTCATACATGTATAACCTAATAAACTAATACGTACGACTGATGTCATTAGAATATTTTGGAGATGCCAGGCACTGGTCGATGAGTTTGGTGAAGCACGTTCGAATGCACGAATCCGTCGGATAATTGCCAAGGGGGTCACGTATCCGCTCTAGCTTCGCAGCGACGCTCACAAAGCTCTCAAATACTACAGAGGCGAGCTACATCCGAGTCAACTTCCAGTCACGTACATGGAAGCTGTAACAAACCACATACCTCCAAGATATCTACAATCTACGATGTATATTGTAAGCCGAATGTAAAATTTGATATGAGGAGGACATACCTGCTTGCGATGTTCTGCAGTGATAAGCCCCGGCTCAATCAGAAACGCCAGCCAGTGGTACAATGCAAAATATGTTGTAATGTCTGGCGTCAAGAATTGGCCAATGAAACCGGAGTAGATGTCGTTTAGTTCTTTGGTGAGGGAGGCACTCCCCGGCTCACTTGGCGTATAATACTCGTTCGCTCCAGGTAAGTTCCGAAGCTCTTCCAGAAGAGCTTCGACATCGATGAGTGAGTCTTGGCGAGTCAGTTCGAACATAGCGATAAAGGCAAGTTAAAAGATAGGAAATTGTTGTGTTGTTAGAAGTTCTGCCCCAAACTGAGTCTTTATACCTGACACCGTCATAGTGTTTCGCCAAAGCCTATTGTTGCTTGAAAGGTCCAGTGGATGATCAGTGGACTGAGACGGGAATAACCACACCAACAAGTGGCTCGAATCGGCCAAAGCGCGCCAAAGGGTCCATCCACAATGGTCACGTGAGGGATTGGCAGCGAGACTGCAAAATATTGTCTTGGATCTGTGGACAGCTGAAGGCCAGCCAGTGCTCCTTAGTGGACTCGGACAGTGCAAAAGGTCTATGCATAAGTAACCGTCTTTGTGTTCAAAATTTCTATCTTTGACCAAGTTGATGGAAGAAACCTTATGTAATTGTATCACATTCACGCTGATATCTGCAGTGTACACCTAGACCACGCTTAGCCATAACAGCGATTTCAGTCTTACCGGCCACCTGGACCACATGTCCCACATACCAATGAACTAAATATGCCTGGGCATCGTCGATTTAAATAATTTCTGAAACATGACGGTTGCATTGTTACCCAAGGCAAGCTAGAACTTCATTGGTTTGCATCGGTCAACCACTTTTTGCTAGATACTCAGCATATTGCATTGGAGTGTAGGATTTCTAGCGAAAATCAATTAATCAACTGCTTCAACCAAGAAGCGGCCTCTCACCTGAGAAAATGCGTGCAGCTGTGATATCTCTTGCTTCAGTGCCTGGTTGACTGTAGGGTAGTATGAGCCTCCTGGTATAAACGTTACACTGAGAATCCTCACTTAATCTATGTCTTGCGAGGGTATTTTTTCCCGCAAAGACCTATGTTTCCGTTTCGCCTTGGCTATGAATCTCGCTACTACTGCATGACGACTCGAATACATACCTCACTAACCAGGAGAATTGCATAACTGGATCCACAACCACTCGATTGATCTTCAATCTCAAGATGGGACACGGGAAATGCGGCTCGGATGGCCCGATCTAAATCCTCAGCTGTCACAGGCATGCCAACAGTCCAATAGAATGTGTGAAGAGGAAACAGGAATGAGAGTGGATGTTGTTTAGATCTGATAAGATATCGTCCGACTTGACTCTTGGAGCCTCCCATATTTATACTCCCGTCACGCGGATAACAATTGCTTCCGCTTTACCCCATATTTACTTGCATACTCCTGTATATCGTCCTTGATCTACAACCATGGGACCAATGTACAGAGAACTGGCAAAAGCTGCTTTCGCGTACCCCATCATCGACAACCACGCCCATCCATTTCTAAAAGAAAAACAGCGCAATTCCATCCGATACGAAGTATTCATATCAGAGGCTCAAAATGACGCCTTGGACGATGCCATCTACACCCTCCCTTGCTTCCGTGCGGCAGCCCAGTTATCCAAGCTCTTCGGCTTGAAAGGTAACGATGCGACCTGGGAGGGAGTCAAGAAAACGAGGCTCGAGTTGGACTATGCAGAGTTGTGTAAGCTCTGCATGGAACCTACGGGAATTCAGTGTATACTGTTCGACGACGGCCTGGGTGGTATCGCAGAGATGGCTGAAGATTTAAATTGGCACGATAAGTACACTGGCAGTCCATCTAAGCGGATTGTGAGATTGGAAGTGGAAGGTCAGGTAAGATCATATCGTCATCTGAGTCCCTATCCCCAAGACATGCTCAACGAGAATGCTTAGAACATTCTACAAGACATTCTCATCGCAAACGACAATTCGCCACTTTCGGTCGATATCCTCTGCGATACATTCCTGCAGGAGTTCACCACCTACATGAACGCCACTGCCGAAGATGATCATGTGGTAGGGTACAAGTCTGTCGCGTGCTACAGGTAAGTAATTATATCGCAGTCCGATGATCAGATCTACTCACTCGTGGGAAGAACTGGTCTAGACATCAACCCTGCGCCTTGTGGCACAGATGAACTCCATCAGTGCTTGGCAGCTGCATCTGTACAGCTCAAGGAGAAAGGTTCCATTCGCTTCCAGCACAAAGCTTTGAACGATCACCTGGTCAAAATAGTCCTCGGTATCGCTGGTAAATGCAAAAAGCCCAGTAAGCATTTACTCCAGCTCCTAGCTTCTTCGCTTGACACGTTCCACAGTCCAGTTCCACACAGGTGTGTTTCAAAACGCTCAAGTCATCTGTGCATGATACTCATCTGCTTGAAGGTCTCGGCGACAACGATATCACATTGACCACATCCTCCCCGGCGCATATGCAACCTATCATCAAAGCATTCCCAGAGACCACATTCGTGCTCCTGCACTCCAGCTACCCATATACGAGAGACGCTGGTTACCTCACGTCCGTGTACAAAAATGTTTATCTTGACTTCGGAGAGATCTTCCCCTTCATCTCCGCGGAGGGCCAGCGCAATGTCATCCATGAAGTGCTAGAGTTGGCTCCTACAAACAAAATATTGTGGTCTAGTCCGTCAGCACTTTATCCGTTATCACCTGCATTACTTACCTGTCCACAGCTGATGCGGCGTGGTGGCCGGAAAGGTTCTACCTTGCCACTGTCCAAGCCCGCGAAGCAATATACGAGGTAGGAAGTATACTTGATTTTGGTGCATATATTCTAAATCTGGATCTTTAGGTCCTAGCGGGCTACGTCAGCAAACAAGAGTTGACAGAAGACCAGGCAGTTTCTATAGTGAAGATGGCATTCTTTGATAATGCGAATCGCATATACAAGCTCGGATTGCAACCGAACACTAGTATCTTATCTCCATGATTTTCTCCTTGAACACATCGGACGGCGCGGTTCAGAACACTGGAGATGAGAGACTGCAACAATTGTTTTGTGGTTTCAGCGAGGTGCTCCAAAAGTCTCTTTATGCACGTACATGCTTCATCTTTCGTCATTTGCTGCCTCGTATTGCTGCCTCTTGTTTCTCCTCGGAAGTACATTTTAACGAATTGAGAATATCATGTGACCCTATCAAAAAACCACACAGTAAATCTCCAGGCGACAGCTTTCGAGGTAATTGGGCGTATGGCGGATGCCTGTAGGTCGATGAGGATGATGCGCCAAATATAGAAATCAGCCTGAGAGTATGTCCACGTCAATACTAGTGAATAGACATGGAAACAATGGTCATATCTTGCGCGATGGCAGACTCGGAGTATTCGCATTTGCCTGACAGGGTGAATAAATGGTGGAAAGGATTACACGCTATCCGCCCTCTATTCCCACTTCCAAGTAAGTTGTCAAGCTCGTCGCCCTTGGGTGAAAGAGGCAAGGTTTATGACGGGAACTTGACGTGTCAGACTTGAGCCATTGTGACGGTGTCAGGTGCGGCGTGCTTGGCTGATTATCGTCACAGATTCAAAAACACGCCAAGATCACGTGATCGCGTTGTCCCTGCCCTAAAGCAATAATGGGCGTGCTCGTGGCACTTGACCCAGATCTGCTGTCTGGTGCTAGATTCCCTGCACCTTCGACTGAAGGCAACGCATTACATATGGTAAATCGCGATTAAATAACACTATATTCCACGCTCTCCCTTGCAGGTGCATCCATTCCTAAAATGGCCCTGCTGCTCGTGACAGCGAACAGTGTGCTTGAGGTATGGGATACCACCATTCGTACGATCGTTCGCACCTCATGATCTGAAAGTGGCAATACCCGGGCCAGTGACTAACATCCTCGTTAAGGTCATCCAACTGGGTAGCCCGTGTCCGTTTTAGCTTTACATGACGACCGATGCGTCATTGAAGCCTGAAGGCTCACAGCTTGAAGGAATGTCGGCATCCAGTATAATGTCGACGATTTCGCCTCTGTTGCTTTGAGGTTAAAGAAGGAACGACTATCTTCATCATCTACGCTCTGCCTAGTAGAGGAGACTACATTGAGGTTAGTCTCGATATTAGCAGTCAACATCACCTTCACTCCAAGTATTATTATTTTCACTGCATCATTTGATAGCCAACCCTTCTTGCACCTCTCTACTTCATTTTCATTTCTGTCGTGGTACTTTTTTGATACTACAAAAAATTCTTGCGCTGACCGGATCGCAACCCCCCACTTCACCGCTGTCTATCACTCCGAGGAAATAAATTTCCCAGAAACGAATCGCAATTCATCTACTGCTGTGTATATCTCATCTATGTAAGAGTTATATCGACAGTGGGAACTGCATTTTTGTGATCACCAACCGGCGGAACCAGCAGAAGCCCTCGTCCGTCTTCCTCTTCCTCTTAGATTCCACGTATCCACTGACAATTCATCAGTCTCTATTTCATTCTTCCTTTGCCAACGCCCATTATCCGCTTGGAAATCACCTATGACACGAAACCAATACCCATGATTCACCCTTTCCGGAGTCTTTGTGCGCAGTATAAAACCCGAACCTGTACGTCGTTTCAGATCAGACAACACTTCCCAGTCTCAGCGCAAGTAATATTGACTCACTATGTTTGCTCGCCTTTCCACTGCTCTCCTCTCTGTTCTGCTTGTTGCGGTGGCCTTTGTGGCTGCTAGCCCCAACCCTGAAGTAAGCCTTGTATCGCATCAAATCTCATCATTATGTTGACCCACGATACACTATATACAGGCAGTAGCAGCAGCAGCAGCTCGCTCTGAAGTAGACGGAGGAGGGATGTTTCCGCCTCCTCCGCCGCCTCCTCCTCCTCCTCCTCCTC
>LVVM01005489.1:42104-61222 GCA_001882365.1 Rhizopogon vesiculosus | reverse complement strand
ACCTTTCTATGGTCGGGCATACGACTCTCATTTGGGGAGGGGATAAAGGGATTAGTTGGTGACAGGAGGGTCAAGACCTCTTTTCCTCTTTGTACTATCCAGACTCCAAGGATGCCGTCAACTTCCAATTCAGGGCGTCACTTTGCACATAGTTTAGCAGTTGCACACGCAGTCCGCACATTGGGAGGGCATAAACTTGCCTCAATGCTGCAACCACGCACTACAGAATGGTTGCTATTACGTTGCTGACTTAGAAATGAAGAAAATTGAGCAAAGTCAACCTAGCAAAGTCCGGCAAGGACGGAGGCTGTGCACAGTGCACACAGCTGCACACTCACGAGACACACAACAGCCGATATCGATTTTCTTTCGAGCGCTTGTAGGAGAATCAATATAAAACAGTGCACAGGGACTGCGTGACTCACTGCGGAAAGTTCAGTCAGTGCCACGCCTTCTAGGCTCGCTCGGTAGAATCCCCGCTAAAACACAGCAAGCGATTTCCCCTTTCAGCATGACTATTGACGGAGACGAAAACGCACCTTATGCTTGTGCTGAGTGAATACTGGCAACCATTTCGGAACCCTCTCGGTATTATGACCTATGGGGAACTACGGTTCCGAAGCTCATAAGAGCAGGAAGACTATTAGGGACTTTTGTCCTTCCTGCGAGTTATTGATTCACCGGTAATTGTTTTCCACCAACAGGCTGCAACTTTGAGTTCCGTACGGTAGGCGCCGCGGTGAATAAAGTAATTTGTCTAGAGAGCACTTATTGCTCATGCGTTGAAACAAAGTCTTGGCCACAGGCCGATGCATTTTTGCAGTGATAGCATGCTGCATGTTGCCTATTGAGCGGCGCTGCCCTGACACCTAGCATATTGGACACCGGGTAGGTCTGTACACAGCATCGATGGATTGGCCTGCGAGATGAGCTTAATGCTACCCACATTTCCGAGTCTAAGGCCTTGCGACGAACCCGTTACCGACTCGAGAACAGGGGCTTCGCGATCACGTGCACCGACGCGTCAGGTAAATTCCCACGGTGGGTTTGTTGACCCGTTAACTCTGTTCATCACCACAACCGAGACACCGCCAACCCAGACGGGCTCACCATCGAGCCCAACGTTCACGACAACGACGGCATACCAGGTAGCACACTGAATCTCGATGCTCACTATGAGCGCACAAAGAAACCCTACAGGTTCTCCACAGCCGCTGGATCATCTTTCCAACTCGTCTGATCCTGTTCAATCATCTATCCGTCGTAATTCTGCCTTGGGATGGAGCAAGTCTCCTTCACCAACCGCTAATACTGGCACAACGCCCCTTCGAATTGCAAAGCGTGACGGCTCCAAACAAGGTCTTCCTATTGTCGCTCGTCGATCTTCCTCCAGCTACAAACATCTCAGAAACAACAATCTTGTCTCCAAATCTCCCTTCAAATCTCAAATTCCAACACCATCCAAGCCCTCTACTTCTTCACCCAATGATATCGCTTTCCCCAGATCCACACCGCGCAAGGTCAGTGGCGAAAAACGCCCTCGCCCCGACTCTATGCACGATCAAGCGGAAAACGAACGTCCATTCGCCCTCAAGAGGGAGCGCCGTCAGTCTAAAGTCTACCAGGGACTCATAGATAAAGAGCCTGTGACCAAGAGCCCTTTCAAACGTGCTCCTGCTTCAGAGGAAGAAGCCCCACCAGTGCCTCCTAAGCCCGTTCCAATCCCGCCCATTCCGGAGCCTTCTAGAACTGTGAATCCACCGAGAGCAATCACGCCCACTCGCCCTTCGCTCGTTACTAAACGTCTCCATGGTCCTCGAGCTGCTGACCAGCCCTCTCTCGATCGTAAGCGCCAGAGACGGAAAACCGTGACGTGGGATGAGCGTTGTGATGTCCTCGAGTTTGACCGTGAGGAAGGCGAAGATGATGAACCCTTCTATTCTGATGAAGACGACTATGGTACCCTTGAACAACCTGAACAGTCAGCCATTATATTTGGCTCACTTCCTTCCGAGCTCGAGACGGGGAACCGCGCGCGCCGTCGCGCAAGTGTTTCATCTGCAACCGCGCTTCCATTCCCCCTTCTTCCTGACCAGGACAATGAGGGTACACCCTCTACGCCCCCTCATCCGAATGTCCCTAATACTTCACCTCCCATTGGTCGTTCTACTCACATTGAGCGAATTCGCGAGGAGCACCGCCCAACTGAGATCGACGAGGACGTGAATATGATGCCTCCTTCGCCCAGCCCCACAAAGAAAGTCACCCGTAGCGAGAACGCCAATCGCGACTCGCTAATACCCAAATTCCAGTTACCGCCGCCGCATGACCAGAGTTCCCCCAAGCCTGCAGTGATTGGTTAGTGTTGTAAATTTAAGCTATCCAGAGTCACATACTGACTGACTTCAGATGTCCCTGCAGCAGACCCGTTCTCACTACCGCCTATCAAGGATGAGCCACAGCTTGCTGAGCTCTCGTTCACATCCTTGGACGAGCAAGACCCGATGGATCCTGCTAATTTGTCCATCGGGCATTCGGAAGTCTCCCTTTCCAATATGGACCTCGAGGCAGAGATAGCTGCTCTCGAGGGACGACACCCCCCTTACTGCGAGGACAACGAACAAGAGATTCCAACCCTCGAAGACCTCCTTCCTCGTAGCTTTACAAGCTCGAGAAGCACCCCACCCCCGACTCCCGACCTATCCTTTGCGGGGGTCTCGTCAGGTTCATCAGCGGCGGAGCACGATATCGACCTGGGGTCACTGCGTCGCAGTTCTGGCTCGCCGACAGGCTTGAACCTTCTCAGGCGCTCTGACTCCCCTCTGAACGTCCTGTCACGCATCTCACCAGCTATCCGTGCGGAATCGCCTGTTCTGCGCAAAGGCTCCCCGCTTCGCGAGTGCACGAGCACACCGAACACTTCCATTGACGGCAGCATTGAGCGCGCCCCAAGAACACGCATCAGCAGAGAGGACATCCAGTTACGCCTCATGCAGAAACGTAGTGGGGATAGTCCTCTGGCGTCGGATAGCCCAGCCGAGCAAGACGCTGACGCTCGACCTCCCCAGCAAACCGGCTCTCACCAGGTGGACAGCCACAAAACCGAGCCCAAGCCTACTGATACTCCCATGATGGATAGCATCATTGCTGATGCAGTGACTGAGGAAGATAAGGAGCGGAACAAACGCATGTCGACGTTGACGATGATAACAGATATCAGCGCCGAGCTCGCGACTATCCAAACTGCAGAAAAGCGCATCCTGAACTCTGCAGTAGTCGCAGTGGGCCAGCAGGTATCCCCAAATCCCGAGGTTGCACGTCCGAGCAGCCCCATCGAACCTCTTTCTCAACCAGATATGAACAATGATATATCCCTTGACACGAATCTCGAGGGCGCGCTGCCAAGAAGTTCCAACGAATTCATTCCTCGACCACATATGAGCAATGGTTTATCTTTAGACGCGAGTTTCGATCTCGCTAGCAGCCTTGGTCTCGGCGCAGGTATTAGGGACTCCATGAATTCCGTGCAGCTCGGCGACATGCGTTCTGCCCTCGATAGGCTCATGGACGACGTCAAAGGCACAGCGAGCACTAGCTCAAGCCCAATGAAGCCTACTCACATGCGCATCGAGTCCGTCACGGAAGGCATAAAAGCAGGGCAATTTGACAACAGCTTTGGTGCGGGCGACGAGTCCATGCGCACAGAAACGGACTTTGATGCGTCGATGTCCATGTCCATGGATAACCATGTCGTACTGCCGCGGGCGGCACCATTGCAGCGCGCGGCGACGGACTCGGTGGTGTACACTGTCCCGGCGTTCAGCAGCCCTGTGCAGGCAGAGGAACATCCTGAGTCAGCGAAGCATGCGATACGTGAGAGAGAGGAGCTTATACTCGAGAAGCGCCGTGCGGCACGAAGACGAGATGATGATGAGTCGATGGGGTATTATACCCCGCCGCGTGCAACGCCCCCTGGTGAATCTTCACGTCGGAGGAGTCAGAGTACTGGTGACGCTGGCGCTCTGACAAAATGCGATATGCTCCTTGACATTGGGTTTTCCGATGATCAAGGCGATTTACTTGCTGACAGCATCTCGAAAGAGTTGAATAAACTTGATCCTGAGAAGAGGAAAGGGGTGAGTGCCTTGGTTTTCTGAAACGTGTGGAGGCGTAAACGTTGATCTTCGGGTAGAAATACCGTATCCGGGAGCATGAGGCGATTTTTGCCTCTGGAGATGCTGAGCAGGTCTCTCACATGTCATCGGCTGGTGACGTGAACAGTGGCAAGGCATGGAGAGCTGTTCGACGACCATCAGATATGGTAAATTAATTGATTGGAATCTCCTGCGATTTTTTCTGATTTTTACGGTTTTTAGAATGAATATTCCAAGCAAATTAAGGAATACAGGTCGATGGAAAAGCCTGGGAAGGCGCACGGCAAGGTGTTTGTCAGAGGTTAGTGAAGTTGCATAATGTTTCGGGATCAAGCTAATGAATCCATTGCAGTGCTTGGTGTTCGCGGCTTGAAAGTGCCCCTACCCCAGCAAGCTACGGCGCTTACATGTACCTTGAACAATGGAATTCATTTTGTCACTACTCCAGAGACGCGCCTGTCCAAAGATATGCGCATTGACCAAGAGTTTGAGCTGTAAGTCCGTCGTCGTTGATTCTACAATCGTGCTAAAAAAAATCGGCCACAGTATCGAGCATAACAAGCTGGAATTCACCCTTACCCTCAAAGTTCGCCGTGATCAACACATCGCCGCCCAATCTCAGGCCCTTGCACCACCGCCTGCGCCTCTTCCGCAGCCCATGGCATCCGCACCCAAGTCTAGGGGCGGTATGCTCGGCTTCTTCTCTTCATCTCCTAAAAAGCAATCTCGTGTTACACCTCCTCCACCCGTCCCTCCTCACAAGCTCCCAGATAATCTCGCGCGCTATCTAAAGCAAGATGGAACACTTGCACGTGCATTAATTTCCTTCAAAGATGTAGCCGCGAGATGCGATAGTCGTCTATTCGAGACTAGCTACCCACTCATTGGACAACGTCTTGAGGTTTCAGGGGGTTACACTACCATGGAGTTGGGAGAGATTGTATTGCAGATGTTCAGACTTCCGCCTCTACCTGGCGTTATGAGCAATCAGCTTCCGCAGAGTCTTGACGAATGTCATCGGGGTTTAAGGCATGTCGCCTGGCATAAAGTGACGTACTTCGAGGGTACGCTGACGCAAAATGGAGGCGATTGCGCGGTACATACCTTTTCACTATCTCATGAAGGGTCACTTAACTTTTCTACAGACATGGCGGCGCCGACGACTCCGGGTGATTGGCGCCAACCTCGTGGCCTTCAATGATATCACCAAGAAGGCGACGGCTACCATCAACCTCAAGAAAGCCATCGCAGTCGAGGATAACCAAGATTCGCGTGCGGGCGCGCTTAGTCCTGGAGCTCGGACAATGGACGACGACGGGATGTGCGCAGTCGAGCGTTCATTCCGTCTCATATTTCCCGACAACCAGCAAATCTTTTTCTTTGCAGATACGGATGATGAGAAGGCGAAGTGGTATGTTCAAACTCGTTTAGATTCGTTACATGATTGATATCCTTTGTCAGGCTTGAGGTGTTCCGTGCGCTAGTTGGCCACATCCCGCCGAATCCATTGTGGGCAGAGTTAATATGGCAACGACAGCAAGAGATAGGGAAACACCCCCCTCATGCACAGATGTCTTCTCCTGGGCCGTCGAAAGGCCGCCGATAGTATTTCCGTTTCATCTTGGGCATCTTGTCTGGCATTCGTTCTTGTTCACGATCTCATATTTTTCTTTTCTTGCGATTTCGTTTGGTCTGTAATATGCTACAATGACGTCGTAGTCCCTCAGCACGCATACGCATCCTATGTAACCATAATTTATGCCAATAAAGTAGAGACATGAGTCTTGCAACTTCGACTTGACGTTTATTAATGATTAATCCTGCGCGTGAATGAAGTGCTTCATGCTGTATCGAACATACCCCGCGGATCATCTTGTTTATGATGTCCTTCTAGTGCGGAAAGTCGATCATGATCGTGAGTGGACCTCAGAGCAAAACCCACGGACTTAGTTAGACTGTGCAGACACGACAAAGTATGCTTTCGGTGATGAAGTTCCACTCCATAACAGTACTCTGTAACTATGCTAATTTTAAGCAGTCCAGACTTTCGCAATCAGCTCTGTTAAGCCTGCAGGAATCCATGTTAGAAGAGGAAATGCGACAACGGACATTAAGCGCACCAATATCATTTGTGTTGAACTGATACACGCCAACAAGCACGCCGACCGTCGCTGTTCTCAGTGTCCAGGTCATGGCAGGGCCAATGATGGGGAATTTGCGCTCGTGCAGGTAGTCCACGACCATCGAGTCAAACTGACGAAGAGTCAATGTCGCATCTTCGAAGAAGAATACATCTGCAGGTCACGTACCCCGATATGAGAGTGCATGACCAAGCTAATACCAAGCAGTCCGTCGAGGACAGGGTAAGATGACCCAGTGGTCACAAAAGCGGCTGTGGTCATAGGCACAAGAGAAGCTGCAAGAAGGCGCTCGAATGCCCAGTGATACGAGCCATGCGTCTTTGATGGAGGAGGGAAAGTGGTGGGGTCGTTGACTGTGCCCGAGTAGATAGCTGTCAAGCGTAAGAGTGAGCTTATCTCTTCACCGCAAATGCTGGTGCCAACGTACGTCCACCTGGCACAGGTTGCGTGGTCGAGCTTGATGCTCTCACTTTGAAGACAAAAGGTGAGTTTAATTCCAATGAGAAAGTTTCGAAGTGTGCTTACCTTGCAACGCGGATCGCAGGACATTGCGTCCAGTTGCAGAAGCAAAGGACCTGGGTAGAGTTGAGCGAAGGAGCATAGACGAGGCCATCGTCGTTGGAGGCGGAAGTAACGCGAAAAACGTCGTGTGCGGGGCGGATGTGAGCGTGGATAACGCCGCAGGCTCTTCAGCAGTGCGATTGAGAAGAAGCGCCGGAGCGGCCAGCCGCTAAACAACCCAAAAAGGCATTTGTTTGTTTTACATAAATACTCGATCGGCAGTCACTCATCACTATGTAGTACTAATTACATCACTTCCAGGCAAGCATTAGCATTTTATCTTGGACCCAGAACACGACATTTTTAAAATGATATATCTAGGCTCATGGACTACTCTAAGTTTTCGCTTGTAGGCTATACTACCAGGGAAGTATCCACATTATGCACACAACTAGGCAATGAATCAAGTGTCATTTCACTACTACCAAGTATACGTATACGTTCTTCCCTTCTTGATTTCGCTGCAGACTCCTGATGATTTACAGGGGTATTCCTGATGTATTCTTTACGGGTACCAAGAAGTACAGAACACCAGCCGACCTGCGTGCAGGTTTACCTTGTGCGCAGAAGTCTTCCACTTAGCCTTGAGATGATCACCATACCCCCTTTTTGTCAATGCCTAGGCCCGGGAGCCAGAGCTGGACCTAGGTGCGAAAATAACTGTCGACGAGCGTTTTCAGCTTAGTACATGACATAGGTTTCTGAATCCGATCGGTTGCTCTTACGGGGCAATTGCTACACCCTGATTCTCCACAATCGACCCTAAACTCCGAGGGATGGACCAGAGAGGTCACCGAGGCTATGATAATGAACCGAAGGTAAGAAATAGGTTTGGTCCGGAGAATAAATTACTAGGCGCGAAAGGTGTTGCACATCACACCGGTACTTATGAGTTCATCACATTATTTTTGGATACAAGCTCGCAACTTCCGACCTGATTTACTGACCGATTTGACCGGCTCAACGTTGGCGCATGTTCAAGGTATAACGACTCGGTTTTGTTTGATCAAAGTCTACCTACAAATTCTAATTCGCGCTAACAGCATTTTTCGTCATTTCGACACTAGGCCTTACTCTTCACAGAAGCTGGCATATGATACCTATTGCATGTGATAACCGTTGCTGATCTCGCTCTCTGTTTCAACCAAACATTTCAGACCATATTCACATTGGCTACAGCTTCCGTACACCGTCTCAGCGGCGCTCTGCGTGCCTATACTCGAGAAGCGCAGCGCCCCTTGGCAAACTTTCACGTCAACGGAACAGGAGTACTGGCGATGCTGGAGCCCTGACGAAAGGCAATATGCTCTTCGAGTCGATGACGAAAGCGATTTTCCAGTTGACAGCATCTTGAAGGAGTACTTGATCCTGAGAATAGGAAAGGGGTAAGCGCCCTAGTTTTCTTACACCGACTGAGGTGTAAACGTTGGTATTTGTGCAGAAATACTGTATCTAGGAGCATGAGGCGATTTTCAGGAGATGCTGAGCAGATATCTGATATCATAAACTGGTGACCCGAACGGCGGCAAGACACGGAGAGCCGTCCGACTTAACTTCTATACAGACACGACGACGCCGACATTGCGCCAATCTCGTTGAATGATGTCACCAAGAAGGCAACGGCTACCATCAACCTCAAGGAAGCCATCACAGTTTAGGATAACCGCTTGCAGGCACGCTCAATCCCATCGGTCAATAGACGATCATGACGTGACGTGCGCAGCGTTAATTCCGTGTCATATTTCCCCGACCAGGAAATATCATCCCCTACAGACTTCGGATGATGAGAAGGCGAAGTGGTGTCTCTGAACTCGTTTAGGTGCGCTACGTGTCTGATATCCCCTGTCAGGCTTGAAGTGTTCCGTGCGCTAGTCGGCCCGAATCCATTTATGCAGGGTCAATATAGCGCAACGACTGAAAGGATAGTATTTGCATTTCGGCCTGCAGCGTTTTGGATCATTCGTTCTTGTTGTCGATCTCGAGTCAATCTTGTGAATTTGTCTAGTCAGTATAATATGCTACAATAACACCGTAGTCTCAGTCGCGTAAGCACGCATACCTATGTTTTATGCAGATACAGTAGAGGCATTAATCTGGCGGCTCCGACTCGAGGTTGATTAATCGATTGTCGTGCGCGTGGAACATAACACCGGGGATCAGTCTTGTACGTGAAGCCTTCCAATCGCTTGTACGCCGAAAGTCGATCATGGTCACTCACTCCAGAGGATTGGAGCGAAACCCACACACGTGGTTGGACTTTGCGGACACATCAAAGTGTGCATTCAATAGTGTTCCGATCATTGGGCCAGATGCCATTTACAATAACAATGGCATGTCTCGGGTATCAAGCCATTCTATACATAGAGTAAGTGCCACGTCTCATTTGTTAGAACCACCCTAAAAACAATTTCCCCTCCAGCACAAAACACAGAGAGGAAAATGCGTGTCACTGCCGTGTGATGTTGCCACAGTATAGAATTAGCAGCATTGACCAATCATCGCTGGTAGCGTTGTGCATGTACGAACGGGTTGGACGTGTGGAGAATGCAAGAAGACAGAACTATTTGGAGTTTCTGCCCAGTCTCGCGAGGTGGTAATTTATCGACGATCTAGGCTGTTTGCCGCGGACGGGCTGTCAAGGTAGGGCGGTGAATACATTTCAAATTAATACATCTGGCCAGAGAGCACTCACTGCCGTCCGCATGCACTGGAACAATGATTCTGCTGCAGCCTGACATTGGTTGCTTGCTAGCACGTCGCCTGTTGCTGCCCAACACCCTAGCATATTGGAGAGCTCCACTGCACAGACATTCGGGGGTAAGTCTGCGCATGTCATTGATCAGTGGCGTCCGCGACAAAAATAATGCTACTCACTTTTCCGAGGTCTGACTTTGACCTTTGCAATGTGCACTGTCATTGTGCTAGAACACAAGGGAGAGCGTAAGCGTCAACTAAGTTTAGCCGCGCAAAAACTGAAATTTCGATGCACGTGACTTTGCTACCATGCCACATGTCATATCCTTCCGGCCTTCCACGTTAACGTTTGCAAGGCAGCAAGACCGTCTTGCCTGTCATTTCCCACTACCAGCTTGAGGTCATAACCACTTGTTCATCGGTACAGGTAGTGAACTGGAACTCCTTATAACTCGCCAAGTCTATTGCTGAAGCGCCAAGGCTTAGGCGATGCCTGCGCTAAACAAGAACAACTCTGGTGCGCTCTGGTGTTCCGGTTACTTCTGACTGTAAATCATCTCGTCTTTCATGTAGCCGTAAAGCGGATAATGCAGGAGGCGAGGGAGCTTTCAAACGATCCCTCCACCGATTATCATGCGGCTCCTCTAGAGGTGCGTACTCCTCACACGCACTCCCTTTATCCTCACCCACACATAGCACATATAGGATGATATCTTTGTACGTAACTCCTCTATGTAAGTAGCGTGTTGCATGTCGAACACCACGCTGCAGGAATGGCATTGCACGCTTCGTGGTCCCGCTGGCACGGAATTCGAAGGTGGTCTATATCATTTCCGGATAGTGCTTCCAGCAGAATACCCCTTCCGACCACCTTCCTTAATGATGCTTACCCCCAACGGACGGTTCGAGTTGAACACAAAGGTAAGTCATCTGCCATAGGATACAAGAATGGTCGTTGAAAAGCTTGTATCAGATATGCATTAGCTTTACAAATTGTCGGTCGTCTCCTATTGCGTTATCGAAGTTGATTGACTAAGCTCTGATTAGATCATGAAGAGGAATGGCAACCTGCATGGGGTGTCCGGACAGGTGTGCTTCTATATGTGTTGGTTTTGTATCAGTCCTTACCGTTTGCACAAGCTATCCTTGGACTGCAAGGGTTTTTCCCTTTAAAGGGCCAGGCAGCTACTGGAGTTGGCTCTGTCGAATATCCTGTCTCGGAACGCAAGCGCCTGGCACAACTGTGAGCCTAGCTAGATTATACTTGATGAAACCTAACTTCATCTGTGATTCAGGTCGCGGGAGTGGATCTGCCCAAAATGTCAGGAGTGTAATCTTGGTCACCTCCCTGACCCTGAAGATGGACCGTCGTCTTCGCAGCACGCAAATGTCCTGCAACCTTCGCTGCCGCCACCTGCCGCCGCCTTAGTCCAACTTCAAAATAGTTCACCCGCCCCTGTGATACCCACTCCTGTTCCTCAGTCCGATGGGATCGAAGAGGTCGATACAGAACCACGCTTACGTGTAACTCCGCAACTTATGCGTCGTAGTTCACATCGACCTCCCCTAATACTTGATACCGCTATTTGTGTGCTCTTAGTGTTGGTTTTAGCGTTGCTCTGCCGTCGAGTTTTGTGATGGAGGCTACAACCTAGCATTCTTGTTTTTCATATTTATCTCGGACGCTTGTTGTACCCGTTCTTGTACACCTAGTAGATGGTAATATGCTTTGATAAACGTTGAATGATGACCAAGTTTCACTTGATTTTCCGAGAAACTCGATCGTTATGTCAGCAATGTGACTTACGAAAGGGTTGATCAAGTGACTGCCACATCGGGGATTCCCCCTTTATTGGAAAGTTAAGGGACGGGTGTTTGTCTTCTTGCTTCTATAGGTCTAGGGACGCGTTCGGGAAGTGGGGATTCCCCGTGGATCATATTCATCAGAATCAAGCGAGTCCGCGCGATTATTTAGTGTGAGTTGTAATGCACGACGTTGTAATATTAGCGGGGCATTCGACAAATGAAGTACTATGTAGGCCCACTCGAGTCGGAGGAATTTTGTTGCTCCGGATTACCTTATCCAATGCCGGCTTTGTCATGTTCATTAATATGAATTACTATATTTGACTTTTCTAATTGGCGCTTCTAGGTTTGTGGCCGAATGGCTATAATTACGAGGGCTGAACGCGAGTTTCACACCCCGGTTTTCAAGTCGCCCAGCACACCCGCCATATCTTGCAGGTTGTCGCTCTTGAGTTGCTGTCCCCGTCGTCGACGATGTCTGACATATCCTCACGAAAAACGCGAAAAGGTAGATCCTCATCGCTTCATCTCCCCAAGCAGTGCGATCCCATTCCAATTCCACCATCCCTCGCAAATTCCCCCCATCTCTTGTCGCCGTACAGCATCTTCCGTCGCAAATCAGCCGTCTTGAAGACCCCTTCCAAGGAGCATGACGAGTGGTTGAGAGACATGGTCCCCTTGGACTGGGACAAAGGCACTTTTGGTAAACAACTTTCAAGCATGACATCCGCAGCCATATCAGTGCCCACATCGGAGACATCGCCAGACCATTCGCCTTCCTCATCTTCAGAGAGCTCGACGCAGAGTCTCACAATGACATCTCAGAGACATCACATCCATCGTCCATGGTCATCTCCCTCCACACCGTGTCTTATCTCTGCTGACTTGCGACCCTCTGACTCGTCAGACGTGCAAGACATACGGTTGTGAGTGTCCTGCGTCTTCAATCATTGCCTGTGCCCTTTACCAGGATGGGCTTACGGGTCACATATCCACATATTCATTCCTGGGTCATGTCTTCCTCTTTGGGTCTTATGATGGGCATATGCGTTCAATTTACGTCTCACCATCACCACATCCACCACACCGTTCACGCACTGCATCCAGTGGTCACCGGTCCAGTGGTTGCATACGTTTGCCAGCGCGGTCTTACGGGTCCACCTTCCACCTATTCGTGGTATCTTCCTGGGTCATGTCATTTCTTTTGGGTCTTATGATGGGCATTATGCGTTCAAGTATCTGTGTTTACGTCTCACCACCACCACCACCATCACCATCACCATCACATCGTTCACGCACTGTATCAGTGGTCACCGGTCCACTGGTTGCACCGGCCCGTCTACCAGTGCGGTCTTACGGGTCCATCTATCCGCCTATTCGTTTCCTGGGTTCATGTCTTTTCTTTTGGGTCTTATGTTGGGTCTACGTTATTTAACGCCGCTTACGTCTCATCACCACGTCGTTCACGCATTCCACTGATGATCGTCTGTGTCCTACCTTATCCTCGCCTTAGATTATACACATATTCTTATTGGTCTTGTATCGATCATACACGAGCACATCATGTTTTCATAGAATTATGTATGCTGCTAGCGAGCTACTAGTACGCCATCAAATAAATGTACAAAGGCAAGAAGTGAAAATATCACTTCTTTTTACCTGCAGTGATACTAAGCGTGACAAGATCTTCATCCTCTAAGTTATGACTCGCGATAGTACTCGTATTCGTCAGCATCTTACCCGCATATGATATTCGAACTTTCGAAAGAGGAAGACTACCGCCCACCACTTGATTTATGCGATCACGGAGCGTCGAAACGAGGAGTGTGAGAGGAAGGTCTGAAACAGTGACAGTTTGTCCATTAAGCTTCCACTCAGGCTTGGATGGGTCGTTGGGGAGCTGCACCGTAAGAGATATAGTGTATGGGTGCATTGCAATCCAGTCCGCCTCGGGGTACAAGGCTCCACCAGGTAACTTCGCAATCTTTTGCCGTTTGATGGCAGGCTGCTCTTCTAAACCTTCCATCTCGTCTGCGCTGCGCACCATACCCGCGTGTGGAGGCGTTCCCATTCCACCGGCCACCATATTAGCCATGCGGGAAGGATGTATGCCAGCGGGGGGAGGCTGGTAACCGAAAGGCTGTGCAGAATCAAGACCTTGATAGTGGAGCGGTGGGAGCATAACCGGCGGAGTCTGAGGTGGATATGCAGATGCCGGTTGTGGGCCAGATGACACAGTAGCGGAGGAGTAAGAAGCGGATGAGGATGACTGCACAGGAGGGGCAGGTAATGAGGCGTGTGGAGGAGGGAGACTGGTCATCGCGGGTGGAGGTGCTGACACAGGGCCAATTCCAGGGCCAATCGCATTTGCATCCTGGGGTCCAAGACCCTTTGCACGATGGATGGCAGCAATTTGCTCGTCGAAGTTGACATTGGTCGAATACTTGTCCATCGTGGAAACCTTCGTTGCAGTGTGACCATCCCATACAACCTTCTCCCTCTCTTTTCGGCGTTCCTTCTCTTCTTCCTCTTCCTTCTTCCGCCTCTCCTCATCAGCTTCGGCACCGAAAATGTCCACACGTGTACGAGCCAAGTTCTTGAGTGACGAAACAACGTTTGCACCACGCAGAAGTTCGGATGCTTGAGCTTTTCGAGCTTCGAGATTATCACGGTGCGACTTCCATTTCGGATCCAGTAGCTCGATACGCATGTGCTCATCAAGCTCGTCGACAGGAATCTGTTGTCCACAAATCGTGCATGTTGTGAGAGCAACACCCTTCTTAGCACCGACTGCAATACTCAATAAGTTGACTGTCAGAAGGAAAAGCACTGAGCACGTACGTTTTGGAACATAATCTGTCCTGATTTTCATGGGTCCGGCACTGGCACTTGACTGTATGGCGCGAGCGCGCTCAAGTTCCCTTGCTCTCTCCTCATCCTCACTCTTCTTTCGCTGCTGCGCTTCTTCATCCTCGTCATCACTCTGCTCCATTGCAGCGTCCTCGTCTTCAGCAGCTCCAATTCCAGCGCCGCCGACAGCTGCAGCTGCTTCGGCCTCTGCTGCGGCCTGTCTAGCCTTGTGAGCTTCTATCTCACCCACAGTATTTTCCATGACCATAGCGGCCATTCTCTTTTGAGCAAGAGTCATGCTCTCCACTTCTTGCACACTCATTGGCGGAGGCAGCTCTGAATTTGCATCAGCAACAGTGAAATCGATCGTTTGAACAATTGCATAATCATGCCAATCAATCTCAGCAAATGCACCTAAAGGAAACAAGTCATAAATGATCGTCGAGACGAGGGAAAAGTCACGTACGTTTCTCCGCTTCCTGGTCATCCTGTCTCTTCTTGTCCTTCTCCCTCTTCAGGCGTTCCCAGCGGGCATATTTTCTTGACTGCTCCAAGGCTGTCCACTTCGCACCATCCTGCGTCCGATTGCTCAACTCAGCCAACATCTCCTTGCCCGGATACAGAATTTTGAGATACTGTTCCACGAGGCGGTTGAAGTGACCAAAGAGGGAATGCGTAGGCCGCAAGAAGTCGAACTGATAGTTCCTTCCCTCGTTCTGCGAAAGTGTCGCCAAGAAAGTCCGTCCGCGGCGAGCAGTGAAAAGTGCGGTTAGTTTCATGATATCTCTGCCACAAATTCATTAGTTGGATTCTTGTAGACACGGTAACGGACGCACAAGTCAATATGGCTAACATTGGGCATGTCCATAACAAACTGCGGTTGAGGCGGCTCGACACCGAGATCTTCTGGAACCACTAGCATTTCTTCTACCCCCGCCGTTTTCTCCTTCTCTTGTGAATTATCTTCCAGCTCCTCTCCCGCAGCTATTTTGTCCATGCGATGCCTATAGTAAGCATGATAAGGATCCGCCGGGTTGAGGAACGAGAACTTGGGATCCTGACGCTGATTCTCGCGAATTTTGTCCTCAAACTGGGGAGGGTTCGCAGAGCGCGCAACGAACAACGCAGTTCTGTCGATAACAGCTGCAAAGAGACAAATTCCTCAATATCACAGAACACGAACACGATACAATGAAAGGACTTTACATTTGATTTCTGGTGGTGGCAGGATGAGTCCACTGGTAAATCTGAGTGAAGGAACACCATTTGCCATCTCGAAGTCGTCATTGTAGGCGTGGCCATTCATGACAGGCATTGTCTGTGTTTCTACCGCCATGGTTGCTGTCGACGTGAGTGACGTTGAAGAAGAGCTTTCGACCGTCGTCGTGCTCGATCACTAAGTCTCATCGGAGTTTCAAATAATGCTCGGCATCTGTCGGCAATAACTTTGAACCCAAGCTGCTTCAGGACTTCGACTGTCTGGCTTTGCAGACGAAATGTTTGGTGCTTTCCGAGCTACGTCGGTCAATCTGGGCGGTCTCCTCTGGCAAGTACGCATGGCCTGTCCCTCACCATCTGCTCACCATCTGTTTGTTGTTCAGGAAAACACCCTGGAAGTTGTCGATCACGCGAAAAGCTAATGCGCGTGCTCGTTTGAAGAAAGTTGACGCGGTCATTGAAACAGTCAGAGCAAGTGGCGTACGATGCAACGCATTGGTGAGCCGGCCCACTTGTCCTCTCCGTGCTTCATGTGGCTTGAATTCTGTTATGCTTTCAGGAAAAGGCACTACAGCTGCCCAAAGAGCACGAGATGGACCCCAAGGATAAATATACGGTATTCAGTGCGACTTCAAAAGGCTATCGCAAAGGCATTCATAAAGTACCCAAGTGGACTAGGGTGAGTTCACTTTCGTTGTCTACGCGTTGCATATTGAAACATTGCACTTCCTAGCTTACACTGAGAGTTAACCCGAAGGGTTTTTAGGCGAGGTTATTGATACTTCTTCTCGTTATATAGACTGTGGTATTGTACTTTTAACTATTCCCCCATCCCATGATTGTGGGTTCTACTAGAATAATGTTAGAAAAGCACCAATTGGATTTTCCCCTCGCGAAGGCCCTCGAGTACTTTCGGCGCCCCAAGGATGTTCCTAAATACCTCGTCCCGAGTCTCTGGGATGTCAAACAAGCTTCTTTTCTTTGCGTCCTGGTATGAAATATCCAGGATAATGTGTGTGAGTTGAGACACCAAGAGAGCGTCTGATAAAGTTTTAAGAGGGAGTCTATTTCAGTTGTCGTATTTTGGCTCACCAGTTTCACATAGTAGTTTCCCAATTCTTCCAGGAGTACCAACAGCAGAACCAATTTTTGACCTCTTGAGATAAGTAACGTGTTCTTCAACCTTAAAGTGTCTCGCGAACAACTTTGCTACATCTGCACCTTTCTCACGACGCAGTCTCTTATCCTTGAGAATCCGAGTTGCATCAGCAACTCGGAGTGCGGCCCCGGCTATAAACAGCAAGGTGGGAGCTCCATTAAGTTTGGACTTTTGCGAAAGGCGGGTGTGCAGCATCGGAAGAACTAAGTACATCAATGACAGTTTGTGAGGTCTGAGATGAGGGGACATACCTTTGATAATGAAGTCAACCAGATGATCTAATGTTCTCAATCCCGTCCATATCGTCGAATCCGCTATCGATGATTCTGTCTGAATGTTCAATTGAGATCATCCTCCAAGGACTGATGTAGAAGCGCTTACCGGGTATCATGACGTCGCCGAGCTCTATCCCAGACATTGCAGGGAAGGCCTTGGCTTGCATAGATGACATGTAGTCTGCGAGTTTGTGAGCAGGTTGCGCTGCCACTGAAAAAGGTTCAATAACCTCGACTGTTTCTGCTAACTTCCTCTTCTGCGAAAGATAATCCTTGTCAGTGAAATGCACCACAACCCAACGAAATCATACGAACTTTAGCCTTACGTTCCTTTTCCTTCTCTCTGCGCTTGCGTTTCTTCTCCGTCGCCGATTTCTCCTTGGTGCTTACTTGCGCTTCCTCTGCATCTTCATCTGCGCTTAGAAGGGCATCTATGCCATCGCCTCGACGATTGTCGACTTCGTCTTCCTCGCCAGAAGTAGCCACGAGCTCATCTGGCACGAAGTCATCATCCAAGTCATCACCTCGCTGGCCATTCATGCTGCTGTGGGGGAGCGTGCAAGAAGCTGATAACGAAAACAAGCTTGAGAAATGGTCACTTGAAGCTTTTTGCTCCCGCCCCGAGATACCTTGCCGGAGGATGCCGAAGCCAACATGGCGCCCTTCCTGGCAGGACGCCTTTGATAACATCAATATCTCTAATGGAGCTGTAGGCGCTGAAAATCACCTGAACAGGTGCCTAGTGCAGGATCACCCACCTTTCACCTGCCCAACCGGTGATACCAATAGCCTCCTTCTGGTATCGTAACACTGGTGCCAGAATTACTTACCACAAAACAATTCTCAATGACCCATTAGCCTCCGCCTAGCATGAATACACTGTATTTACAGGTCGTCTCAAATGTGACAGTCACACTGACCACTAATCCTCCGAGTTTCGTCTCCCTAACGCTCTTCATGGCGGCTACAGCTTGTAAGTTGTAAGCGGGCCGGCATAACTTCGAGATCAACCCAATGCGAGGAAGCTATGTAAACGGAGATGAAGAATTATGTCTTGTCAAAGGTCAGCAGGAAGCACTGCCGCACTCCACATTTTCGGTGGTTCACTTTTTGTGATCAGCTTGCCACTGGATGATTCCCCGCGGTAAGTATCCGTAACTCAACACAGACAATGCAGGGTTAATGCGATAGCCGAGACGAGCAAGAACAGTGATGGCTGGCGTAGAAGTTGAATGACGAGGGTTTGTGGCTGAACGTCGCGTGTGCCTCGATAATTGCACATTGGAAAACGGGAGACGCAACTCCAAAGCAATTACCAGGATTCTCTTTCTGCTCTACGATTGCAACGATCAGGCGTAGTATGGATGTTAGTAGCCATCGTTCGTCGCCCAGATGTATTGCAATGCAAACAACAGCACCTTTGCGGACCCATGTGAACCCCTTTTACCCAAACGATCCTGAACCGTGAAACATCTGGGAACAAAAATGCAAGGTTTGCCATGGATCAGTCGATCATTCTTGATCTGTGAGTTGATTATGATTAGACGCCAGCCGAATCAGTATATGATCGAGGCAACGGCTCGCCTAACCATGAAGTTCCCAATCTGTATTTTATTTCACAATGAGCTTTGAACATGCTCGTCTGCCGGCGGACACGGGATGTCACTGATAGCGAGCAAGTCGCTCAAAGCTACGTGAGTGCTTCACACACAGCAATTGGTACGTCGTGAACTCAGACTCGGAATCATCGACAGCTGGCAGTGCTGGCCCCTTGTACTTGTGCTCAGCCGGCGCCCCGACGCGAGCTACGTTGCAGTGATGGTCTTCGGAACCGTATCTGAGAAAAATCTCGTCGTTTGGAAGGCATGTCAAGGCAAAAAATAAATATGGCGTGCTGTTTGTGTGGAACATATTGCGATCAGCTCGATTCATAGTGGATACAGAGACCGTGTTCTGGCTGTTTGTGATGCCGCGTCATCAGGGTCTCTATTGATGCACGAAGTGAGACGTACTAAGCTTTCAGGAAATAGTACTAGTAGAAAGTTAAGAACGTGTTCTCGAATTTCGAGGCCGTGCCGGCTTCCTCCTCGCTGGCAGTTTAGATTGTTATGAATCAAGCCTTGGAAGCTCGAGGAGAGCGGTAAGACACTGCCAGCTTCAGAACCAAACTCAGTTGTGACGTTGTCAACTTGTGCCATTGCTCATCGAGATTTGGAATCTTCTGGGTTGGCCCTTCTGGGAAACACGAACTTGAACAGCT
>LVVM01005489.1:23504-39891 GCA_001882365.1 Rhizopogon vesiculosus | reverse complement strand
GCGGACGGCCGCCACGAGTCTTCGAGTCCCAAAGTAGCAATCGCTCAGGACCGACGTGCCTGTGAATGAGGCCGCTAATGGTTGGGCCGAATGTCTTCTCTTGGTCAGAACCTAGAGGACACGGTCAGTATCTGCCTGCGATGTCGTTTCATAATGTCGTACCGATCCAAATCAGGTACCTGCGAAGATTGATTAACTAAAGTACGATGCGGAAGGGTAAAAAGGACTAACCAATAGGGAGATTGAATGCATGTAGAAAGCGCAGCGCCAAGACCCGTTCCTGTGCAGATCCGGATACCACGCTTGTAAAGGGTCGATGTGTTAGAGACGCCAGCGAACTGTGAAAAGCAATGAGCGATCACATCGTATAAATAACCCGGGAGCCGTATTACCTTCAGCTCACGAGTCCAGATCCTCCTTGGTGGGTCGTTGACCAGACTCTTAGTGAAATCACCTTGCACACCGCAAATCAGGTAGTGATATTTAGCATGAGTGCCCTCGCTGGGAAGAGTTAGTAAGATCGCACAACGGTGACACTGAATACTCACGATATGATACCGAAAGCATGGTACTCCTTGATAGCAGAGCGACTGATACGAGCGAGAAGACCTTGTTGCATACCACGCTCGAAGCGGAGAACAGCAACCTTCGGAGAGGGTAGCTCGATGTCGACCTTAGCGTGTCTAGTGCAAATCCAAGGCAGGATAATGCTGAAACCAGTGTGAGCAGCGCAGTCGAAAGGTTGTACATTGCAACACTCACAAGGTGGACATTCCAACTGTGTACCAGAATGCTTGCTGTTCGACAATGTATGCACCGAGGTGGTCGAACTTTCCATCTGCGGTATTATATGCATTGGTCACAATAGTGTACACCCCTTGAAAAGGATTAGCACAGGCGTAGCTTTATTAGGTCATAATTGTACTTACAGGTCATGGCCAAGGAAGTCCATCCGAAGAAACGGTGGTTCCGTTCGAAGACACTAGATGTCACGTCAGAAATACAGATGCAGTAGCCGAAAAATAAAGGCTTACTTGTGATGGGTGTTGCGGACCCACGGAAGACCGGCACAGATGGTAATGAACAACGTCACTGCGGTGATCACACCAAAGGCGAGAATCGAGTCACTGATCACGTAATTCGCCTTGAACTGATGCACAACCATGAGGACGACCCAAGCTACACCGGAGATAGCGCATCCGCTGTGAATACCGCCGAGATGCTGTGAGGAAAGTATCAGGTCCCTGAGTGCACCACTGTTTGAACTCTAATCTAACCTGCAATGTAGAAGTAATCGCAAGGCGGAACCATAGAGGAGTCCACTGAATAACAAATACGTCAACACTCGGTTGAAAATAAAAACACATATGGTACGGACCTTGGCGAAGAACATGTTGACGAACCCATACAGGAACCGACCAAAGATCTCATTCCGTACAAGGACAGCGACATTCAAGTTACCAACGGCCAAAGCACCAGGATACTTCGCGGCGTATGGCCATTTGCCAGCAATCGCAAAACCGATTCCGATGAAGTTGACAATAAATACGACGGTAAAAAACCGCCTTCATGACATAGAGTGGATGAGTATTCGATACACTTATGATCAAGACATCTCTTACCTATAACTGTTGTACCAGATAACCCAGAGGACCCATAGGGGTGCCTTCTTCGGTGCCGGTTTGGCAGGGGCTGGCGGAGGCTTCGCCACGTTGGAGGGGGTGACTGGTGCATCCTTCTTGAGAGACTGCACAGGGAACACATCGATGTCTACTGCCTTTTTCTCGCTCTTGGCGAGGTCAGCGATTTGGGGAACATCCAGTGTTCCTTTTTCCGCATCGTTATAAACCAAGGCAGGTTTGGTAGACATTTTGTGCTCAGAAGGTTGCAAGAGAGACTACCTGCAGGGCTGGAGAGAAAAGCTGACCGCAAGTTTCACCTTGCTTCCTCACTCTTTTTATCGTCTTGAGTCTACGGGTCCTTTCCCGGGAGGATATCTGTGAGAATGACCATCGAGATAATGGATCTCGGAATCAGTTCGGTACCATGAGCTGGAAAAGGTTGGAAAGTAGGCAATTCACAGGGGGTTCACAAAAGCTCCGGCTCCTGGGTGACCATTCGGCGTTCAGAGACATAAAGGCGCAGCGAACAGGATCTGCTTTAATGATAAGTGATAAATAAATGGGTACAATTCGTCATTGACCCTTTGATTTACGGCTATCCTAGGCTATACTTGCCAGATGGGACAAGACCGGCGATGCGGGCATCTTCCCAGAAGAAATTTGATTGATGTGATATGATTAACGCGTCTCGAAATTGTGCTTCAGAGATGAGTCCACGATTAGACAGCTCTGCTGCATACGGAGCCGTGCAGCAACGAACGCCTCCGATAGCCTTCTTGAAGAAGCACTCTGCTTCGGAGCTTTTGCAAAACGTAAACAGTGATCGCAATTAACACTGAGAAAGGATGAACTAACACATGTACAATTGCCTATAAGCTGGATGCAAGGTCATAGCATGTGTGTTCAGAAGCCAAGCCAAGTTCAAGATATTCCTGGGAAATGGGAGTTTAAATTGTTCGAAGCCCGGAGGTGTGAACCCTCCTGTATGGCCTTGAGAACTGCAGCCTGTCAAAATTACCAAGCTGTGTTCCGTGTGTAGGACAGCATGGGATGGTGTCTTGCGACCACAAATCTATCAAATAAAACATATCATGGGTCCGACAACCTACATGTGATCTTCACGACCGGCCTGCTAAGCCTTAAATTAGCACAAAAAGAACGAACCAGAGGGCACTTACTACGAGGTTCTTTAGGCAGGCCTTCGCGAACGTTCATCGAGGTTCACGACCAACGACTGCAGGTTACTATTGTTACGTCAACTTGCTAGCGATTAACTGCTTGCATTGCAATATTGATCATGTTTCGTGACAGACACGTGTTATCAGATAAGCAAAGGCCCCGATTCGAAGCTTGAGACAATCTGCATTCGTCAAAACGGATCGATTGCCGGGATGGCACGACGTGGCTTGCGACGTGGTATAGGAGGGTAACCATGAACCTAGAAGCATTGTACTGAAGATTTCATACAAATTTCCGTAGCCATGACCGTACGTTCGAAAATAGAAGATATCATGATGTTGCAGAATAAATCTTTGTGGGAGGTAGTGGCTACTGGCAGTTCCATTTTGATTCCATGGGATTAAAAATAGAAATTGAGGTCAACTACCAAATCTGGCCACTTCATTCTGAACACAAAACACGCATGCGACAGTATGTCAGTATGTTATTTCACCTGACGAGTTTATTACAACCCACACACTTTAAATCTTGTCCCTAATGGAGCAGCTTATCAATAGACAATCAGCGTTGTGACGGCTAAATTCGGCGGAGGTTACTGTGCTGGAGATCGACGAAGCGTAGATCAATCGGGCATGTACTCTGGCACCAGTGTGCCTGGGGAAGTTGCTGGCATGCTTCAGAAACTCTGACGTACTACATACTACTACTGCGCGAAGAAGCAGGAATAAACTGAAGAAGCCTGCAATTTGAATTTCCCGCATTCTGACATCTAATCCGTATCATTTGAATGTTTCAGCTTTTGCCTACGGAAAATAATCTATTTTTTCGTATTATATAGTCAGGTATAATACATTCCTTAAATACTTCATCAGTTTAAGCATGGGTACTCTTGGGTACTCCACTATCAGGTGCCTTCCTCCACGAAATCTCTGAGGCGCCGAAGCTGCGCAGAAACTTCTTCTTTGAAGAGGCCGATCTCATTGCTGTTCTTGGCAATAGCCCTGATCGTCTCGTCCTTCAACCGTGCGACCTTCGCTATTTGCTCTCGATAGCTGGAAAACTGGCATGAAAAGAGTAATTATTCGGTGTGGGAAGGGAACTTACTCGAATTGCAACGCCTGAAGTCTTGATTTTACTCCCATGCCACTCGATAACGCGGCCGTACGCGCATGTGCAAGTTCTCTCTCTAGCCGAGCAGCTTCGGCATTGCTTACCATGGACTCTTGTTGAGCAGCCTATCACGTCAACATGTATGATTTAGAATATGACGCAGTAACGACAAGATAAGACGTACATCTCGGAGATCGTCTGCCTGTTCATTTAAGCTCATTACTTTCTTCTCTATTTCCCGCACCACCTCGTCTACATTCTCACATTCTAGGGACAGCTGATCAAGCTCGTTATCTACCTTGATGCGCTCACTTTCAATGTCGGCTCGTTCAGATCTCTTCATCTCGGCTACGCTGTTTAGTGTGGGTTTTACCACCTTGCGAATATCGGAGCCTAACAGCAGCTGCTGAGGGTTCGCAGTGGCGGTGTTTAGCTCCAATCTGAGATCGATGTTTTCGAACGGTGGTGGTAGAGGAGGAGATAAGCCCAGGCCATAGAGAAGATTACCATATAGATCTAGAGCCTCTTCTGCAGCTGCAGCACGGTTGGTTGTTACGACTTCCAAAGACATAACTGTTTTATGCGCTTCGGAAATCTTGTACTTGAGGTCCTCTAGATTGCGTGACAGCGTTTCATGATCAGTGCTCATGCGAATCACTTCTTCTGGCGTCAAGTTCTGAACTTTCACCACCTCAGTAAGCTTGTCATGCTCGGCTCTGAGTTGCTCCAAATTCTGATCTGGAACTCAGAGTTCAGGATGATTCCGCCCGCTATAAGGTTGCACGCACGTCGAGTGGCGAGTTCCATTTTCTCGCGAGCTACGGATTCAGTAAGCTGTTTCTTCCTTGCTTCCAACCGATGCAAAACGTCGTCAAACTTGGCTCGGTCATCCAAGATGCACGCCCGGATTTTCTGGAGTTTGTCCAGAGGTGCCTGACGATACGTGTTTAGCATGCGCTATATGTTGAAAGAGTCATAGCTGCGGCCCACCTTTGATGACTGGAGTTCGTCAAGATCCTTCTTGGTTTTTGCTAGCAGCGTTTTCTTCTCCTCTAAGTCTCCTGCTACTCGCTCATTCTTCTTCGCTTCAATCACGTGGTCAAAGGAACGCTAATATTTAGGATGATATAAGACGTACCATAGCGAGCTTCCAGCGCTTTATCTTGTTCCTCGAATACATCTGCGCCGTGGAAAAAACCGACGTATGCCTCTGAAAAGTACTCGAATGCAAGCGCTTGATGGTAAATAGGGTCGCTGAACTCTTCAGGGATTCTTTCGACAATTTGTAGTGTGGGGTCATCCTCGCTCTCCAGATAGTTCAGCCGGGCCTAGATGAACTAATTAATTATGGGCGCATTGATGATTAGGATGTAGATAACCTTTCCCATCTCGACGAGCCAATGTAGGGCTGCTAGTAAAGCAGGCCATGAATGCATACTACCCGGTGCAGCTAGCCACTTGTTGTCAATTTGTGCAGCGAATGGATATCGCAGAGCTTTGAGAGCGGGTTGAAATTCGTCCTCGAAGCGAAGGCGAGCATCAAATGGGTAGGCAGGGTCCACGATAGTCACAAGATGTTGAAACATGGCTCGATAATCTTTGCCGGTAATGTTTGACAGCGTTTGCATAGATATGTCAAATTCTGTTGCTTGCAGCCAAGAGTATATGTCTTGCTTCATTTTCGTTTGATATGAGCGCTCGCGAAGCGGTCGAGGGTCCTTGAATGTTTGGCTGCCTGAAGGTGGAGCGAGGGATGCACCTCCTGTCCAGATTGAACCCCTCCTGGAGGAGCTGAGACGAGAACACAGCTCGAAAGGACAGTTGGCAGGTCCGGGGAATAGACTTACTTGGTCAAAGGAGTACGCCCGTAATTTGGTTTACTCGTACTTTGCAGCAGCGGATTTGCATTCTGTGATCGATAAGCTGAATTTGAACTGGAACCCACGCCAGGAGGGGGCAGATAGGGTGTGCGAACTGCTGGCCCAACGAGTGACATGCGCATAGCAGACGGCGCAGCTTTCTTTGCTGTTGATGGCATTGGAAGACCTGACCGAGCGTTGCCATATAGGTCAGCAGCAGGCTGCATGGTAGAACGGCGGCGCGCTTCTGACATGACGCTGTCGAGAGATGGCGGTTATTGATAAGTATGGGCTCGAACGCGTTGAACAGATTGTACATGCACGTGACCGCATCATATAAAAGATGCGACCCCTCCGCCCGGGGCCAGATTACACCGCGGCACCGGCGGCACCAACTGGAGTGAACGACGATCATTAAATCTTGTGCATCATGCGTCATGGAACCGTCGAGCCCATCGTTTCGTGGCCCACTTCGTGAAGAATCAAATTTATGATTTGGGCACCAAAACTAGATGTGTAGCCGTAAATTGCAAACCTTTAAAAACTATGTACTATATAGTACTCATTTAGGAAAATAGGTCCTTGATCTTATCTATCACCACGTCCACATTCAATCCTGAGCGCTTCGATCTCTTTCGAGTCTAAGCTGCATAAATGTCCAGCCGCTATGCTCCCATGAATCTCTTTGGTGACAAGGGAATGAAGGCCCTTCTACCTGTGAACTTGATCAATGTCGCGTATGACACCCCGATGAATTTCCTACCACTCACTGACCCAATTCAATTTCAGAGATATGCAGGAAATCCCAAACTCCCAGGAAATATTCGTGTACCGTGACTCCGGTGCCAATATTATCATTGATATCCTGCAGAGAGTCGATATGGAAGATCCAGAGGCCGCGGGGAAGTTCGTGTCGCTTTGTTACCGTGCTACAGAGAAGCTCTGACTGCAGTATACCGCAGATTTCATCTTGATGCAATCGCAGAGGATAATGATGCAATAGAGCATCATTCTGTCCTTATCCAAAGACCCACTGCCAACGAACTTTTTCCCATTGTGCTTGACGGACGGCAGACTCTAAAGAAGGCAGGGTCAATTCACCACCTGCGTACTCTATTTGCTCTTTTCCGTATCAAGGAGAAGAACCACGACGTTGTCGTCTCATTTAACATGCCGATTGACACAGGGAACGGACCTGGGAAAGATGGAGCCATCACAGCGGAGCAGGAACAAGCCATCGAACCAGATTTTTACAGAGTAGTAGATTCCTTGAGAATAGTTGATTACAACCTTTTTGCAGTCTAGGTCTATTCTTTGCAATAATCCGCATGCAATATGTAATATGTATAACGATTTCGTTGGCGACTTGCAATTTTCGGACCCGGAGACTATTTACATAGGTCGGTATCCCTGAGTTTAGAGCCGAGATCCAATATCTGATCCCACAAGTTTATGGTCCCGGTCCAGCAATATTGACGCATCTCCCATGAGATCCTACTCAATTGCATCCTTTATCGTCGGCTTATCACACTCCAAATGGAGCACCAAGGAGCACATCATGAAGGGGATGTATCTCTATGTATCTTTACTCGTGTCTTTACTCCATTCATCCGTGCGCATTCGGGGGGGCCGCTCGTGGATACATTCGGGAAGAATTGTCAAGCGCCAAGCTGATCGATGTCCACTGCCCTTTCCTTTCGGCCCCTTGAGAGAAATGGTTCTTGTCATTTGACGTGGCCCCACAGTGCGAACGTTCGTGCGGTGCGTGTGATGCCTCCACCAGGAGCAAACGTACGTGTGGTGTACATGGAGTCCTCGCTTATTCTCGCTGCGATGCTGCCAACAAGACATCAAAACACCAATCCAATGTTTGCCATGACCGTGACTCATAGTATACAGGAGAGCCCATATGGTATTTCCTAACAATACATCAGCGATGTGGTCAACGAATTCGCAAGGAAAACCCGCGACAACGACTACGTCGGCGAGCGTCCTGAGGCCTCATCCAACATTTGTTCTACCTCAGGCTCCTCCACGATACGTTCACCCACGCCCATCCTCGATACCTCAGCTGCAGCCTTGGCGTCCTTCTTCCGTTTTGACGACTCCTTAAGCTTTTCCCACCGCTCGCGAAAGCGTGCGATTGTGATTTTCTGTGAGGGAAGTTAGCGAGTCACACATATTTTTATCGCAACATACCTGTTTGTCGTTATCCGTGCGAACGTTTCTGACTTCCTCCTCCAACTCCCGTATGCGGGAAAGTAGCTGCGTCTCGCGGTCGCGACCTACGTTCAATGCCGTCACTGGGGCAGGTACAGCAGGCAGATTGATATTCAAAGCACTGAGATCTACCACCGGTTGTTGCCCGGATGGCCGTGGCATGACCGTGGATGCGCCCATTGCTCGCTGCGCCTAGAAAGAATAGGTAAATTAGTTGGTCTGATGGAATGACGTAGTATGGAAGAGCTAAAATTCTACCTGGTGCCTCGCCATTACAATGCTTTCGCGTAGTTGTTGATCTTGTTCCTTGCGGAGGTGCATGATCCGCTCAGCGGTTGCCAAGCGCTTAGACATCGCATCAAGTTCTTGCTTCAGAGAAGCATTTTCTTTCTTCAAAACCGACCGAGACGGTTCCGAATCCGAGGGAATCAAATAGAAGGATTCTGATAGTTCATTACCTTGGAGAACACGGTTTGTAGCGCGAAGTCCATTCACAATATGCAGACATACCTTCTTCTGCAAATACTTCCTCATCCGTCTCCTCAAACAAGGCGTCTACTTCTGCACGAGCAAGTCATAAAACGGACATTGATAATGCAACTTCGGCAACCACTCACTTGTCCTAAATTTCCCACCTAATTTCAGCTTTGACGAGATCTTGGACGGGTGCAGTTGTTCTTCAGTGTCACTGCTTGAGCTTCCGTCTCGTCGGGAGCCCTTCTTTTTCGAGGTTGCTTCGGTACCCAGAGGGGCGGTAGCGAATGCAACAGGTTGAGATAAATTATCTAGCATCCCCTCCATGATTCTCCAAAAGTTATTAAAGGAATCGCCCGGATCAGACTGTAGGTGCAATTCGTTAAACGTTACTGGGTAGAACAGATATAACCGCACCCGTTGACCCAGGACCATAAACGATTCATCAACATTGTTATGGGAATCTAATAATCGACTGGAGCTACTGGCATACATTGGAGTGGAGGGCGTAGGAACTGGCGCGGGAGGGGCAGCATTTAAACTGTCTCCATTCTTGCGCATATGAATCTGTGCGTTCCTCGGTGGAGCCTTTTGGGGTAGAGCAGGATCTTGGTTTTCTTCACGAAGCTTCGCAATCCTCCTTTGCAGTTCCTTACCAGCTTTGACATGCTCATTGTGTAGCATACGAAGTGTATTTTTCGTCTGTGAGGTGTACCAGTTCACTAGGGGCGCTGGGTATGATACATGGGGGTATATACGCACATTTATATCCTGTGACTTTTGCTCGCAAGCGTGAAATGCTTCTGCGGCTTTCATATGTTGCTCTGATGCTGGTATGAGCAGCCCTTGATTGCGGTAATCGTCTGCATTCGCTGCATGTTGGTGCGCCTGTGGTAAGGATTAATACCAGGGGTGACCCTACGCCAGTACGATCATCTACCGTTTGTAACGACGAATCTGTTGCGGACATCCTTTCGTTCTTTTTCAAGAATAATAATACGTTGGTTTGGGAGAGGGAGAGAAGAGGACTAACTTCCTGGGACGTAGGGACTGGAATTTTTCGTTTATCGACGCTAACACGGAACTAGTTTGGCTGAAGTGACCTAATAAAGCGCTCTTTTTGGGCGAGGCAGTCCCTTAGCCAGCCACCTTCACCTCAATCGCGAACGCAACGTTGCCAACTTGTTCTCCCTCTGCACGGTGGTGGAGAGTACCGTCCAAAGTAAGGTTGCCAACTGAGGAGACCTGTGCTTCGAATATTGCTAAATCACTAGGAGTGGTTGGTTTCACATCGATATCTACTCCCACACTGCTTAGTTCGTCGTGTGAGATTTTGGGGAAGATGTGCTTGACACTCCATGTAGTGAACCTGTGGCGTTCTGTGAACAGCGCGACATGTGCTGCACCACAAAACGCGCCAGTGGTTGTGACCCGCTTCTCTTTGGGTCCCATGCCACGAGAACTATAATCCTCGAATCAAAGGAGCTCGAGATGTCATTGATTCATCGACTGCAAAATGATGCAGTGCAGTGATACGGTTGATATTGTCAGTCTGTCACTACTAATAACTGATCCGCGCCCTACGTTCACAGGCGGGCACACCCAACCTTTCACCACCCACGCATGTTCTCGCGTTTCCTTTGGCAGCATAATTCAACCACTGCTGAACGTTGATCGTATTTTCACTCGGAGCATTGTCTGGTATTTTGTTCCTCCCGGGACCCGATAAGGTTGATATTGGAAGTTTTAGCACCTTCTCGAATCTCTTGAGCTATTTTAGCACGCACGTCTTCTCGATCTGTGTCATATGGTTGGTCTATGGTGTGAGCATCTTCACCAAGCATATGGTGTGTTCCACCAGTAAAGCTTTAGAACTACTAAGAGGCACAGACTTTGTGGTGTGCCTATGCCTACTGAATCCTATCGAATCACAGAATACCCATTGGCGAAGTGGAAGCTGAGCAAGGAATTTTCTACGAACTTATGGATACTGTGCTTCTAGATCTTCTGAGGAGACATGACCATCCATTGGCGCCAAGCTGAAGTGCAATTCAATCATTGGTTCCCCTCTCACCATTGGCATGTTTGGAAGTCGGCGTCCGTGCTTGGAATGTACACTAACGCATGTCGGTAACTTTATCTGAATCACCTGCTCGTTCAGCATATGACGACACATTTAGCTTAGCGCTATTTCCGGAGACACTGGCTCTCGTGACTCTGACGTGTAATGTTGACCAGCAAGGTGCAAGACAAATCTTGAACCACAAACCCGTGCACGAATATGAGAAAGAGGGTTTCAACATATTTATGGTGACGATTTCAACTAACATTTATGTCTCAACAGGTTCAATGAGGCCGAAGTCACTTTTCCTCGGTGAGTCAGAAGTGTGAAGTAACATGTTATACTCAGACCAAAGGGCATCTTCCGAACCATATGGCTATCGGAGCCATTTTCTTAGCGATGTATTCTCCAGGGCTAAACACACATAGTACGTTTTATTGCGCTGCTTGGGACGCACATGAATATGTCACGGGTTTCAATAAACTGCTCCCTTCAAGCACTGTTTCCGAGTCAGGGGCCAGGGCCGGCACGTAATCAAATGGACCCCTTTCTTACCTCGTTGTACCCCTGTGGCCCCAGACGGTCTTGCCCACTTTCCATACGGTTCTCAGGTGCACCCCAATGGAAACCTTCCCAAACAGCTTTACAAGCTAATTCACTCCAAAATCTCCAGGCGTGCTTCATCTCTATCTGCCCTTCCGACAGAGCTGGACCTCCTCATTCTCACAAACGTCGCAAGACCATCATTTGCCACGTTTCATCTGGCTCCGTTAACGAATCCATACTCATCCGCACTCGTACTGTGTCGTGTCTCTAGAATTTTCAGACGCATCGTCCTTCCCTTACTTTTGCATACAATATTTCTGTCGAAAACCAAACATGTTTTGGCTTTTGTACATGCTCTGCAGATCCAAAGAACATACGCGCAATAAGGAAATTGCCTTCGTTTTGACTATGCAGCCCATGTGCACGGAATTTGGATTGGAAGGACCGATTGTCTTAGACGTTACGTCAACGACAGCCTTCAACGTCTCTATCAAAATCTCCAGAGTATTGACTTCAGCCTCCTGGCTCCAGCGCTACTCGCCTCAAAGTCCCTTGCGATCGACTATGGAAATATGTTCCTCCTTGACAGTTGCCTCAAGTATGCATGGGACTCCTGCATTCACTCGAATATTATCGACCACAAATCTTCTCCACTCCCGTGGAGCGTAAACACTTTGACGCTATCGGGGAAACTTGATTCCTACCGCCCTACTACACGCACTGCGGAAGGAGATGCTTTCCTTGCATCTATCTCCCACATCATCTTCTTCCCTCCCAGAAAAATGCATGCGGCGATAATGTTAATGGATTCTGGTTGTAAACAACCATTGAACTACGAGATCCCAGAATGTTTGAACAATATTCCGTGGGCTTCTCTCGAGGGTCTTCAATCCGTCTCGTTGGCCCTCCCGTATCTCACCATCCGGTGCAAAGTGATATTCTCTTGTCGGGTATATATTTCAGCGAAGTGTGATGCGAAGGATTCGCATGTAGAGCTGTTGACGGTCTCTGCTCCTATGGACCGGCTGTCGAGTCACTGGGTCCAGAAGATACCTTATGCTGATCGGAGAGGGGAAGGGCGTATTTCGTCGGTTGATTTTCATTCTAGAGTGGCACGTTCTGGCATGACCGCCAGCAATAAGCTTACACATTTGGAGCAGATTTGGGCACAGGAACTATCATGCTGTTCGTGACGAAAGGTGCTGCTGCTTGCCATTGTAGATAAGGACTGCTTTCTAGATATTAATTTTGGATTTGTACAAGTGTTTCGTCTTCGAATTATATAGTTGGATGCATATTACATATTACACTACGCGCAAGGCGCCACACACAGTAAAAACCAAGTAATATGATGCATATTCGTTCAGTTTTCTACGTTGTTGTTAGAAAAATGCTAGATTTCTGTCGGTGGCAATTATTGTTTGCATGAGCGCGCAACTGACACAGACGATCCCGAAGGACTTTAATCGACTGCATACGTATTTGAAAGTTTGAAACAGAAACGATAACACGAATAATGACTAAGCCGGTACTTGTGTCGCGGACGACTCGGAGTTCAAGGAGAGGAGACTACGGACGAGTCGAGTGGCGTAGCAAAAAATCTCAACATCTCAAAACACGAACGCTTCAAAGTATCAACGTTAACAGTGAGGCATGTTCGTCATAATGAATGTAGCTGTTTAACTGTTATCATGACACCCTCCTAATAGCTACAGAATGGCCCAATCCGGCCTGGGCTGCTCTACAGAGCACCATTCATGGGCTCTGCCACCATCACCCACCTCCACAGTGAGCCCTTCCATTACTCTTCGTCAGAATGAGCCAATAATAGTAGGACTGTCCCCAATCAAGCAGCCACCTCCAGAAATATTACTCGAAATTTTCAAATTTGCACTTCCTCCGGCAGTCTTCCTGGATGCGTCCCTGGCTGGTGGCCCCTTTTCCCCATGGTGTTTGGCACAGCGAACAAAGAAATCTATAGTACTCGTCTGCAAGTTGTGGTGCATGACTGGTACCGTTTTGCTATACAAAGACATACATATTCGCCACATAGGACAAATCGCAGCACTCTTCAATACTCTGCAAGAAAATCCACGACTCGGCATGATGATCGAGGCAATCAACGTGTTTTGCCACGTGGCCCATCAGTACTCTGTGATGTTCGACGAGGCCCTTCAACGGATCTTGGAGATGAGCCCCAACGCTACCCGTATATCTTTAAATATGGATGTCTGCGAAGCGCTAACCAAGACTATACACAAATATGACCTCTCAGGAGTTGTCCATCTCGAAGTTGGAGAAATATTTTTTCCGGAGGTTCTTCCATGCCTTGCGCAGTGCAAGAATCTTGCTATTTTGTCCATTGAAACTATTCGGGGCATCATCTGCACCGACCTTCTTACGCTCGAACACCTCCAAGAATTGCAGATTTCGTGGAGTTCCGAGCCTACCAATTTAAACATCCTTGATATAATCGCTCGGAATTGGACAATGCCTTGCCTGCGCCGTTTCATGCTCCATCAGGTTCAATTCGCGCTGGGACATGCGTTTCCAGAATACACACATTTTTTGGATGTACACGGAAAATACTTGACGACACTTTCCATCACTGCTCCCATGACGTACAAGTACTGGGGGTACGATATCGAAGACGTTCAGACGTTTTTGGACCGCTGTCCCGCCTTGAAGCACCTTGCATTAGTCTCGCCCACGTTTGATAGTTGGGCAGGAGTCTTGCCACACAAGTGCCTACGGTGGATAGATATTTGGTCCGCCCCTGACCCCGGTCCGAGTCATCATGCCGTGGAGTGGCCATTGAAGGTGCAGGACTTCCCACAGCTCCAAGTCATAAGGAGATTTGATTGGCCTTTGCTAGACACTGTAGGACCACGCCTCCCCCTCATCATTCCTCCCGACTCGGGGCAGCACCCCAAGACCTTCAAGTGGCGTTTCCCTGGGATCGACGTACAGGACTACGGGGGATATATATACAGGCAGGACATGATTTATGTCCCACTTTCTATTGCTGTTTGTGATGGCCATGGCCCTGATTCAATGCTAGTGGATTCTGATGACCGGAGTTTCGGGAGCGTCTCCTCGACATCCTATTCAGCATATGACAGCGAAGGAGATTTGGAAATGCTTGAAGTTTTTGACTTATCCGATGGCGATTCCGAGGACGAGACGGCCATAGATCTTGAGACTACACTGCAGATCTATCGAGACATCTTGAACGCAGACTGTGATTTATGAGCCAATTGTCGGACGTTTTTTGACCTTCATGCAGTCACCTGGACGGACTTGTGTTATCATTTGGCCGTCCGCATTGTGTTCGCTGTATGACAAGCATGGTGGACATTTCTTCTACCACTACTCCAATAAAAGAAGTAGGCATTGCATTATCATAGCGGCACGGAGGCGCCATTCTCCGTTCGAAATGTTAAGTCAACGCAAGATGCAATCATCGAACTATAGACGCCGTCACCTGTGGAGTAACTTACACTTGCGCGCGGCGTTTTCTGCAGATTCAAAATATGCATAAATCTTAGCCATGACTTTGAAAGACATAACCTCCGCTGCATAGGAAATCCACCACTTGGTATGGTGATCGAGGCAATTGCATAACGAGTCTTGGTACACGACCCCTCAGTACTGTGATGTTCGACGAAGCCCTTCAACTGATCTTGGAGATAAGCCCCAACTTGAATGCTACTCGTATATCTTTAAACATGGGTGTTTTCTATGACCTCTCAAGAGTTGATCATCTCGAAGCTGTATGTCGTGTTGTCCCTTGAGCACCTGTGAGCTGCGAATGGTAAGCGCCATAATAAAATGTGCGCGAAAGACACCCGAGTCGCGTGTCAGGGATAAGCGGAACATGGGCAAAAAGAACTGAAATAAGGTCGAGGTTTTCCTGCCAGGCCGGCCGTTCCTGAATCCTCACGCGACATCTTCCCAGGCGAAGGTTTTCTTTCTGAAGTGGGCCAGTGCCGGGAGCGACCTGGGTTGGGTGATTGGTGACTCCATGATAGCTCGCCGTTTCGAGTTTCGTATTCCTGGTAAAAGGAAAGAGTTACATTAGTTGCTAGTAGGTTCTTGAGGCGGAATCGTAGACTACGAATGGTAACTTCGGTTTACATAAACGCTAGCCTCAAGGCAGTACTAGTAACTGACAAAGCTGGTCACGTTGGCGCCAAAGGGGGTTGCCGTTGGGCGGTGCGATCGGTGTCTGAAATCGTTGGTCCTCCACCGTCCCCACCAAGTCGCCAACACCCGACACGACGAGCTCTCGCTGCCCACACCCTAGACTGCTGAAGATTAAATCGCCTCAGGCTTTGATCCCGTTCCTGGGCTGCCTTTCAGCCTCATGTCGACGCCTGCGCATGCTCTGTGAGTCATATGTTTGTCACTATCATCGCTCCACGCTCATTCTCGTCGTAGCAGGAAGAAGATAAGAGTCACAGGTATGCATTCTACAGCTATGGCGTTTCCTCGTTCGAGCAGGACACTTAATTCCGCGTGGTGTGCACAGTCGTTGCTGCGGATGGACTATCTAAGCGTGATGTATTCCGCCTACCCGATCCCTTTGCCGTCATTACTGTAGACGCAGAGCAGACTCACACAACCAGCGTCATCAAGAAGACATTGAATCCTTACTGGAATGAGAGTTTTGACATGTAAGTCTAGTATTGGTTGAGTGCAGCACCACTGATGTCGCACGTACACAGCACCGTCAAAGACTCATCCGTGGTAGCTGTGCAGATATTTGACCAGAGGAAGTTCAAAAGGCGTGACCAAGGATTCTTGGGCGTGGTTAATGTCAAAGTTAGCGACGTCCTCGACCTGGAACTGGGGGGTCACGGTAAGCGCCCGTTGCTAAATTCACTTTACGCACCGTCTGATTCACCTCAACCATCTGATAGAGATGCTGACTCTGGATCTAAAAAAGTCTAATGATAACCTCGTGGTTCATGGCAAGCTCATCATATACTTGTCAACAAATGTCAGCCAGCCCATGAGCAACCCTGGACCCTCTCAATTGCAAGGTGTTACCTCTGCATTGGCCGATATGGGAATGAATGAATCGAGTATCTCCTTGTCACCTACCCCGGTCCCAGCTACTGGCAATACTTTATCTCGTACTCCCAGTTCAAACGTCGCCGCTGCCGCCGAGCCCGCAGCGCCGTTGATGCAGATGCCAACTCCTCACATACCGTCTTCTGCCGTGACCAGCCCCGAGACGGAACAGCCGTCACAGATTTCATCAAATCGTCCTATTAGCTCAGGCGGTGGGCATGCTCCGCTTGCTGCGCCCC
>LVVM01005489.1:13279-23360 GCA_001882365.1 Rhizopogon vesiculosus | reverse complement strand
TTCTCCCGGACAAGCGGCTACGGCTGCCAACGCACAGCAAAGGAATTTCAACCCCAACGTTGATCAGTTTGGAGCATTACCTCCTGGCTGGGAACGTCGCATTGATCCACTTGGCCGGACATATTATGTCGATCACAATACACGGACGACCACATGGAACCGACCATCAGCGAATCAAAATGTGAATCACAGCAACCAGGACTCCGAAACAAATGCTGCCAGAGACCAGCACTCCCGCCGCATACTCGTCGACGACATGGTCGATGTTGCTACCACAGGTGCTCCAAGTCCATTCCGCAGCTCGTCGACATCGGCGCAACCCGCACCGCCCAACGCTTCATCGACCGTGGTTGGATCGAGTGGGAATGCTACTACAGCTGGGTCTGGGAGTCTGCCAGCTGGCTGGGAGGAGCGTTACACTCCCGAGGGTCGACCCTATTATGTCGATCATAACACGCGTACTACCACCTGGGTCGATCCTCGGCGTCAGACCCTCATCCGTGTCATGGGCCCTAATGGACAGAACACGGCCTTACAACCTCAGACCATATCGCAGCTGGGACCCTTGCCCTCTGGTTGGGAGATGCGTCTCACATCCACGGCACGTGTTTATTTTGTGGACCACAACACGAAGACGACCACATGGGACGATCCCCGTATGCCATCCACGCTTGATGCCAACGTTCCACAGTACAAGCGTGACTTTAGAAGGAAGCTGATTTACTTCCGAAGTCAGCCTGCTATGCGTGCCCAGCCAGGCAACTGCCAGATTAAAGTGCGACGGAACCATATATTCGAGGATAGTTATGCAGAGATCATGAGGCAGACTCCAAACGATCTAAAGAAGCGCCTCATGATTAAGTTTGACGGTGAAGACGGTCTCGATTACGGCGGTCTGTCCAGGTACGATGACTGAACTATCTGAGTCCGTGCATTTGTTAAATTCATTGCAGGGAGTTCTTCTTCCTTCTGTCTCACGAGATGTTCAACCCATTTTACTGCCTATTTGAATACTCCGCACACGACAACTACACGCTTCAAATTAATCCCGCTTCAGGTGTCAACCCAGAGCACTTGAACTACTTCAAATTCATCGGCCGCTGTCTCGGTCTCGGGATATTCCACCGCCGCTTCCTCGATGCATATTTCATCGTCAGCTTTTACAAGATGATCTTGAAGAAGAAAGTGACGCTTTCCGACCTCGAATCTGTCGATGCTGAGTTGCACCGTGGATTGACTTGGATGTTGTAAGTGTCTTTATCCAATTGACTTTGATTTTTTCCCAACACTTGTTCAGGGAGAACGATATTACGGACGTGATCGACGAAACCTTTACAACCACGGAGGAGCGCTTCGGCGAACTGGTCACTATTGAACTTCGCCCGGGTGGAGCAGACGTCAACGTGACCGAGGACAACAAGAAGGATTATGTCGAGGCCGTTGTTGAATACCGCATCTCAAAACGTGTCAAGGAACAATTCGACTCATTCATGTCGGGTTTCAGCGAGCTGATTCCGCAGGAACTCATCACCGTATTCGACGAACGTGAGCTGGAGCTCTTGATCGGTGGCATGTCGGAGATCGACGTGTATGTTCCTTGCCAGAAGTTATGAGAGTGTTGACTGAACGACATTTGCAGGGATGACTGGACGAAGCATACCGACTACCGCGGATATGAAATGAATGATGAAGTCATTCAGTGGTTCTGGAAGTGTATCCGTAGCTGGCCTCCTGAGCGCAAGTCCCGCTTGCTCCAGTTCGCCACGGGCACATCGAGGATCCCTGTCAATGGCTTCAAGGACCTTCAGGGCTCAGATGGTCCTCGCCGCTTTACCATAGAAAAGTCTGGTGATCCTTCGCAGCTACCGAAGAGTCACACCTGCTTCAACCGTATTGATCTCCCACCGTATAAAGATTATGCTAGCTTGGAGCACAAGCTCACGCTAGCCGTAGAGTGAGTCCTCGTCGTAATGCTCATACATCACGTTACTGAACATCGCTCCTCCAGGGAAACTGTTGGGTTTGGTCAGGAGTAACTTTATGCACATGCTTTTTTCATTTCTATTCATACAAATGATGTCACCTATCTTTGTGTAATCTTAGCGGGACACAGATTATTCTTTGTTGTTCATCCGCGTCCCCCCTCAATGATCTCTATATGTCGTTTTTCTATCGTCCACGGAGCACCGTTTTCAACTAGTTATTACGTGGACCCTGATGTCTGTATATCGTCGAGCAATTACGATCGGTGATTTTATTAGTTAAGTTAGTGGGTATGAGAGCTAGCGCACAGCAAAAACATCAATAAGTATGATACGATAATATACAAATATCCATAGATCGCGAGCCTACTGCCTCTTCTCAAAGGCGAACGCAATATAAATGTCTACAGAACAAAATAATTTTCTGTCAGCAACAGAGTCTAAACGCATTAATCAGACAGAAGGAACTTACTGACTGCCTCCCACTCGTCATCCTCCATCGAGCTAGCGCCGCTCGCATCGCACACACCCATGCGTACCATCAGCGCTTTGAATTCATCGCGCTCCTTATTTTCTTCGAACACTTCATGGAACTCCTTCTTGTAGACAGGATGCAGTCCGTACTGTGCGGCCATCCTACACGACGACATATCAGTACCAAGTTATCATAAGCGGCATACGTCCAAATGCCACAATGAGAGGAAAAAAACAAGGGACTCACTGTACAAAGTTATCCCAGTCAACTATGTACTCTGGCACATTTTCGACTGCGTCTTGGAGGTAGAAGTAGTACCGGTGGCCAAACAATGGCCGAGAGGTTCGTTCCTCAAACCGGATCTTGTACACTGAATTACCAAACGAAAGGTCCTCAGAGTCAGGCGGTAGTTCGTCCAGCCGCGCACTATCGACACAATGAACTCAACAACGCTACAATCAAGCCAAAGCTAGACAAACGTACAGAAGTTGGTCGGCATTTGGGACTGTTCCGAGAAATACCCCTCCCGGTCTTAGCCATTCGCTAACATTCTTGAGCATGCATCGGGCTTTCTGGGCTGTCTCAAACGCGTAGTGCATACAGAACTGCATGGACACAACGTCAAATGGCTGCGCAAGCTGCTGCGGCGTAAACGCCTTCGTAAGTGGCTCTGTATAGCAATCCAAAGCAGCAAACGATGCGTCAAAACGTGCTGTACGCATTTGTTGCCACCGCGTTCGTGCTTGATCGACAGACACATCTGCAATGTCTGTTTGAAAGTCGGATCAGATCGAATATTGATGAAAGGAAGACGTCCTTCTTACCGACTGCGAGTAACTCCCGAATTCTGGCCTTGCTCCACTTCATGAGGTCACCGCCTTTACCGCAGCCCATATCAAGGACTTTGCCATGTCCCCTACCGCGGGAGGGATTAGCAGCGAGGGCAGGATGTCCGAATTGCGTAATAAGAACCGATTTCACCCAGTTGTTGAAATTCTTGAGTCCAATAATTTGGGACTCCTTCCGCTGTTTTACGCCCACTTCCGGTCGCAGGTTATCTTGGGAAGGCGGCGTTAGAGGACGAATCGCACACAATGACGACGACAGAGGACGCTTACAGTGATCCACGACCATTTCCACATCGCCAGCATGCCTTTTGGCTGGACGTTCTTGAAGATCTTCGGGTTCTCTGCTTGGGCCTCTTTTGCGCTTGCTGGTGAGACGTTGGGTGCCAATGCCGCGGTAATTTTTGTAGAGCTGAATTTCATCCTGTGTCATGGGCGTAAGGACGGAGCCTGCGGGTGTCAACCGGTGGCGTGGGTTGTAGGGCAGAGTTGGTGCAACTGTCGGGGAGGACGTTGTCTGGGGCGTCATATTCTGAAAGGTGGTAGATGGATCGGAGGACGAGGAGGAAGACGGTCTTGAATGTGTAGAGACCATGGAAGAGTGAGTGTAGGGGGAAGTTGAGAGGGTGCGAGAGGAGTTGGAAGGGACATCAGAAGGAAAAGAAAAGGGGGAAGTGGATGAGAGTGATGACCGTGAAAGGCCAGGGAGATGCTGCCGTGAGAAGGATTGGTCTTCACGGGGGATGTCAATGGCCGGGGGCAATCTCCGCTGCAACGACGGTGCAGTGTTCAGTTTCTCAGTTTCGGTATCTCCTGAAAGCAGGTGGGAGAGACTGGAGCGGCGTGCAGAGCTGGGCGTGCGCTCCTCGTGTGGCTCAGAGTTCAGCAAGACTGCGAGATCCGTGGCCCTGCGAGTGAGAGACGGGCTGGATGTTGCATGCGAGGAAGATGGACGTGATGCTGACGGGGACGGGACTTCGAGCGAACGATCCATGTAGCCATCTTGCTGATTATAATTCGGAAGTGTTTGTGACTGCGTGATTGGTGAATTCAGGACTGCATCTCGGACAGGATCGAAAGCTGGCATTGTGGCAAAGAGCCGAGTCACAAAGCGCGGTCCGTGATAATGTTAGAGAATTGAGTTAGAGGTCGTCTGTCAACGTTTCAACAGTTCGCGTCTTCCTCATCGTAAAGAATTCAGTACGACATTTGACTACGCCGCTCAAACATCAGTTACGTAACCAGCTCGCAGCTCGCTACCCCTACAACTCCCCTGATCGCTTCTTCCATTCATTGAGCCATCCTTCAATATCCGTCGTGGACCGCTGTAACACATGCATGAGTCAGCTTTCTCCTATTAGCCACCCGTAGATCTCTCACCTCGATCCACGCCCTCGAAGCGCGCAACGAATCAAGAGTTTGCGACAACGCGAGATTGTACCTAGACGTATCTTTGTCCTGGTCACACGCACGTGTCAGCATCCCTCGCTTTCAACCTTTGTATTCAAAATTACCTTGAAAAAGTCTACAATTTGCTGGTAGTCTTCTTCCTTGGTCAAACCCCCAAAGGATGACTTGAACACATTTAATGGTGCTTGCCACGACAGAAAATATAATTTGACGTACCGACACAATATCTTTGAACGAGAAGTTCCCATCGTACCGTTTGGCAATCTACAAAAGCATGTTTTAATACCCGACACCCCAACCTCTCAACTGACAGCTTACCTCCGCATAGTTATCCTTGAAGAACTGCGCACAGCTGCGCTTTGTAAGTTTGTTCCCCTTCAAGCCGTTGATGAAATAGATGATGTCTTGATTCCGAGCTTTTGAGAGGATGTATGAGTATGTGTCCTTGATGCAGCCCTCGTCCTTGCTAGCGCACATCGCATTTCTGAAAAAGGATCAGAACCCATGCGCTCTGATCACAAAAGCCAAATTACACGGCGGAAATACTCTTTGATGGAGGCGTGGTCGGGTTTTCATACAATGTCTTGGCGAACTCATATTCTTGACGACCACCATATTTCACAGCCTGCAAACAACACCTGAGCATGAACACGAGGTCACTAGACATCCCACGCACAGTAACGATTGTTCTCCTGAACAGATCACCAGGTATCCTCGAATCATCCTTCGTGCTCATATATTCCGCAAATCGGGCCTTGAGCTCCTCCACAACACTACAACTTTGTCAGGTTCCACCCACACTAGGATTCAATAGGCACCTACGTAGAATCCCCGGCGATGGCTGCCTGTCCGACAGCACGAGTGCGCAGTTGCGAGATGTCTGCAGAGTCAGAAGGAGAGTATTCGTAGCCCAGCCGTTTGACGATGGGTACGAACAACGCCTATACTAACTGCCTTAGCATTCCGAATCAGAAGTTTGCGATGAATAAACCCACCCGACGGAAAGCATCAAGATCATTAATAACAGCCTCATGCTCCCACCAGGTTGACACAAGAGTCTCAATGTTCCGGGCGATACTGTCCCATACAAGGACTATAAGGCATTGTGATCAATAAGCTCGTTGAATCCATGCCCAATTGTTGCGTAAGACACTCACACTCCTTTTCATCGCGTAATATATCAACGATGGTCAAGGCACTGCTAACTTTGCAAAATCCGGCCTTGGACAGCGCCATAACATCATGCACAAGACCAATGCGGTCATTGAGCGAGAACACCGCATCGCCCTTGGCAGCCTCCTTAGCAATTGCCGCGAACCTCTCATCAGAATACAGCACACGGTCTACGATTATTCATGAGTACAAACATCATCAGCCGAAACAGACTTGACTCACAAACACCATAAGTCCCGGCATTGAGCTTGAATGGCTTCGAGGTGTCGATGGCGAGCGTCTTCTCCCTAGTATCAAGAACGACAGAATTATCCACTTTAACTTTATCACTACCAGCAGTTAGTAGGGCCAAAGGCACGGTCCAGATCGTCTGGTTGTCCTTTTCTTCTGCAGGCCCAGTCTCCAGGAAACGATCTTGGCGGATGTGAATGCCTTTCTCATCCTCAATTACAGTGAGGACAGGGAAGCCGATCTGATCCAAGAAAACGTCAGGATGCAGTTGGCGAGTTTAGCTTTGACGCCTGCCTTTGAAATCCAATTATCCATAATCTTCGGCACATCTACCCCAGTAGATTCTGAAATGCCTTGCCACAGGTCCTTCGTGACACTGTTCGCGTATAGATGTTTCTTGAGGTAGATTGAGACACCCTTCAGGAAGCGCTCTTGGCCGACGTAGTTAGACAGCATGCGTAGCACTTGAAAGTCACTCATGAGACGCAGCGTGACCAAACAATCTGAATTCCTTACCAGAGCCTGCTTTAGCGTAAGAAAGGGAGTCGAAAATCTGAACACCTGCATGAGACGGTCACGCCTTCATATAGCATTTTGATCGCACCTGATTAATCTGGTTGGCATCAGGGCATTGCACCTCAATCGGATGAGAAGACAATTTTGCATCAAGGTCCAGTGCATCGTTCAAATGCTCTGATATAAACTCGCTGTCGACCTTCCATTCGGGATACACGCTGGCCAAAGGTATTAACAATACGCTGAGAATCACGCATATCGACTTACCGATCTGAAATGCAACGTCAGCACAGGCGGTGTACATGAACATTAGACATACCAACAATAATAACTTCACCCATCTTGGAGTAAGATAATCTTAGTACAGGATCTGCAATCAATATCTGCTGGAAACTTACCAAGGTTGCAAAGCCTAAGGTGCATTTTAACGACATCATCAGAAATTGTGGCATGATGCTGACCTTCATTCAAGTACAGATAATCCCACCATTCCATAGTTGTGATGTCACCGAACCTGAATGAAAGTTTCATCAACCTGCCCTCAAGAACAGAGATAGACTTACCACATGTGAGCGACCTCATGAGACTGAAAGAAAGTGACTCGTTTCTTCGCAGCCATATCTGCCCTCTCAGGATCAAGCAGGAAGGCGCTGGTGCGTCCAGTGATCAGGCCCTGTTAAGAGTGAGCACTAAAGCACACAAAAACCGACGAGCTCATACCCAGTTCTCCATAGCACCTGCATCAAAATCATGGGCCTTCGGATCGCCAACCTCGTCAGAAGCTTGAAGTGGTTTGTCCAAGGACACTTACTACGAGAGTATCCAGCTTTGGGAGAGGGTATTCGATGTCAAATATTTCCTCGTAGATCGGGAGGACTTTGGCCTTGATATCGAGGGCATACTGAGCCTGATGAATGACATCAGGGGTAGCTGTCCAAACTATATCAGTTGCACCCGGAATACTACGAGGACGAATTCTTACAGTAGATGCGCAGGGGACGGATCTTCCCGCTTAGAGGACTCTTATAAGAGCTCTCCAGGTAGGCGAAACGTCCGTTGGCATATGCAACAAGATAAGTGGACATCTGTAGACCAACATTTGAGTCAAGAAACCGCAGAAACGACATCGGCATACAGGCGGTGTAGTCTCGAACTTGGAGATCTTCCATTGCGCTTCAGGACTATCCTCAGTAGTCAACTTCGAAAAGAGCGCCTCCAAAGAAGGATCCTCCACATTGGTCGTCTTGGGTTTATAGATCTCCTCTGATGTAATAGGCATATTGCTTAGGTTAACAGTGTCATTGCGCGAAATCATAGTGACCGCAAAGGTCGCCTTCAGAAGGGGTTCATCCCAGCATGGGAAGGCACGCCTGCCAGCGGTGGGCTACCCATTCATTAACACGGGTGCAAGTGATAGTAGTGGGATCGATACGCACTTCGAACTGAGTTAGCGCATAGTGCTTCTTGGTTCCCTCGTGCTCGAATGAGCTCTTGTAATATCCCATCATAGAACCAGTCAGCTCTCCAGAGAAGCCAATGGACAGTGTTGCCTTTGACCCGACGGGCAGAGGGGTCGAAAAAGAAAATATACCGCGTTCCGCCTTGTCATCAAAAGATCGAGAGGTATCGACTTGCTTTATCTTGAGGGTATCGGAATACAATGACGCGTCGCTCAACTTCAGGTCGGCTGAGTTGAAGACGATGGTGGAAGTTTCCTTCTTGACATCCAGGCTAGGTGAGGTTGGTCAATTGTCTTGAACGACAGTGCGTGTGGACATACTCGATCTTCACGACACCCTCGAACGTTGAGTTCTCCAGATCCGTCTTGACAGTCAAGTCGTAATGGGTTGGCTTGACATCTAGGGGAAGACGGAAGTCGCCCGAGTCGGTGGGTTTGGTCATAATGATGGATGTCGAGCAGTATCTTTTTGTTGAGAGAATGTGAAGAGATTGTGATCGTAAAAGATAACTGCGAGCGCTACATAGGGTGAACTGCGTTGGGGTGCCGCCCCGAGTGGCACATGTTGATAGACACCGGATCGGCACGCCCACACACGCGCGGAGGCCTCCAAATATCGACACCATCGACCTTACCGAACTTCAGAATAAGATTTTTATGCTGAAGTTATGGTAGCAAGTACACGCCCATGAAAATGCAGATAGAAAGTTTGTACAGAACTCTCCCGAGGCGTGAAATTTTGAATTGTATTAGTCCGCGCATCATGCCGTCATTCATTTCACCAGGAGTTGTCGCACATCATGCTTCCCACACTTTAAGAACTTCAATTCACAAGGTTCAGCTACAAGTACAACAGAGGATCAAGCTACGAGCGGGTTTAGTCCATGTCGATTAACATAAAGATGCACCGTATCAATGCTTCGAGAACCTGGAGTTCGGCGGAATTAGTGTTTTTGGAAACGTCTTCGCAGTAGTATTGCGGTCGTGTTTCTGGAGAGCCTTCTGCAAATCGTCTTGAAGTTCCTCGCTGGATTTGATCAAACCCTCCCAATGACGTGTCATAGTCGCGCGATGCTTTGAGTACTCCTCCTCCAGCGCGACGAACGAGTTGAATTGCCTTGCACTGGTTGGTCATGGAACAATGAACGCTCGTCAGTAACTCTGTCTGTAATGAATTACTCACTATGCATCCGCCATCGCATGTAAGTCTTCAGCTGCCTCATGCAGGAGCTCGTCCCTCGCAGCACGGACATCTTTGTTGACAGTTCTAAACTTGTTCGCGATACCCTTCACAATGACCTAAGGCAAATGTCAGGTGATGAATATGTCCAAGCAATAAGCTTCACAGTCTGAATGTCGCCTAGTACCTATAAAAACGAGTGAACAATGCGACAGTAGCGAGCACAGTTATGTCTCACATCCACTATGTCCTGCATATTATCACCTTCATCAAACTTGATGTTACGGTAACTGTTATCCATCGGCGAGTTCTTTGCACGGGTTTCCAGAGGACTTTGAACTGATAGAACAATGAAGCGCGTCAAAGGTGCCAAACGTCATGTATCTCTGTACTTACCAGACATTTGCTTGACTGGGTGGGAACTTGTTTTCAGAGAGGGCGATAACGAAGGTTGTAAACCAATGTCGTCAAATCGTGCTCGATTGGAGGACAACTTCCGCGCAGGACGAGGTGATTCCATCTCTTCATCGGAAACAAGTGAGATCCCACGATCCAGAATTGGTCCGTTGGGTAGGCGTATGTTGACTTCGTGGATCCCGTTTACGGACGCACTCACTTGACTGTCGTTATTCGATCCGCGCGCCATGCTGGAGACCTGGATGGTATCTTTGGAGTTCGACCGGGTGACTAGTGGTGACGCGAAAGAAACGACTGGTCGCTTCTGACGAGCTGATGCTGCGGGAGGTGAGAGTATCATATCGTGAGGCTCAGTTGCAGAGTCTTTTGTGTCATTAGTTCTAGCAGTTGAGA
>LVVM01005475.1:17799-37987 GCA_001882365.1 Rhizopogon vesiculosus | reverse complement strand
TGTAGACAGTACAGTCAACTGCCAGGTGTAACATCAACTTGAAGGACGACTGAACGGGCCCGACTAACTAAGTAAATAATCTAATTGTTTACTTGTTCATTCTGTGCTCCAATTGTTAAGGTTTGATGTAAAATCGGTGAGTCGTAAGTTAGTAAAATCCTTGATAATTCACTTAGCAAAAACACTCTAATGACTTGATGCGCCTATGCAGTGTACGGGGCAATGACGGAACGACTATCTTCGTTCTATTGGGGTCTGCTTACGGAAGACCAACAATGACTGCTCCCCAGCCTTATACAGAAGGAACGACTATCTTCATTCTATTAGAGTCTGCATACGGGAGGCTAGCTCCCCAGTCACTCTTCAAAACGTTCTCGGTTCCCGAAATCGAGCGGCTTATTAGTAGCTCCGACTCAGCAACTTTAATCCTTCAAGCTAAAGACCCTGAGCTTCCGTTGATCTTACCCAAAACGTATGCGAATACAGCATAGTATAACGTCGAAATTTCAGGTTAGTGCTCTGTGCCACGCATCTACATGACTTATCCCGGTAAGCACTGGACAATGGTATATCTAGCACGAACACCACAATTCAATATGTCGACCAAATTCCCCTCTCACTGATATCAATTTCTTGACAAGTTGAAAATGACCATAATCTCAAATGATCCAAGTTTCTGGCCGACGATCAATTATGTTCGTGAATACAACTATTTCCAAGGTTCGTGCAGAGAAAGCTGTTTCATTCGGTCTTTGATGTGTTTTCGCAGCTGCATGCTTGACTGCGGTGGTATACGATTGGGGTGTGCACAATGATAATGTTTGTTGACGAAATTATTGACGGAGTCCCTATATTATTCTCTAGCAGTGACATTTGGACAAGAGGTAGGGTTGATCTCATTACCGGAGCAGTGGTCTCGCAGTTCTCACTAAAAATGATTCCATAGTTTGAACTGATCTGGGCGAGCAGATTCACATATCAAGAGGAGTACATATACTAATGCATCTAATTTGTGGCAGAGGTAACGCTGGTCCCTTATGACGTTCCTATACCTCAGCGTGCATAATTTGTGGTTTCTCAAGGCTCGTGTGCTGACTTCAAATGTGCTAGGTACGATACATTGGAATACCCTTCGCTGTGTATGTTTGCGGGTTAAGTTTAAGTTGAAATATGCTGACAAGCCATCCGACGATTGGCAGCGTTATCATGTTGCGTACGTCTCCTCATATAAACAGGAGTTTTTTCTTATGACCAGCACCATGCAGTAGATCTCCCGTCCGTCTCGTTGACAGATGCAGTGAGTATTTTGCGTGACATCGTCGCAGTTCCCATTCGACTGACTGCGCTCCTACGTAGGGGTGAGTGACTCAGGGTAAGATTAAGTTTGTTGGTTTATTATAGTATTAGTTGTGCGTTTGAAACTTTGATCTCTCCGAGGCTCATTACTAACTGCATTTTCAGGCACTGTCCTCGACTTCGTGGCACAATGTGTTAATGTCTCAGTGGTGAGCTACTCAGCTGCATTGTCACAGCACAGTGATATTGACTTAACTGATATATTATTGAAGTCATCATCATTGTTCGGTTGCATGCCATGTATCGGCAATCCAGAAAGATGTTGATCTTTCTCGTTATAACCTTCCTGGCTATTGGCATTCCATACACTGCCATCACTGTTATGTTCACCATTAAGTATATCTCAGGGGGTAAGCTTCGATTATATGCTCAAAACTTCAGTGCATCATGCTTATGATATGAATATCAGAGAGTTATGTCCTGTCCGGCGCTCATATGTGCGGTTATAGCACTCAGAGAGATAGAATGTTTCTACTTGAGATGATCTGGATATTGACCACTGCATGGGAGATCCTTGTGCTGTGTCTTGCAGTCTGGGTTGCTGCAAAACACTTCCGCGAACAACGACCATCAACAGGATGGACTGTCCGAGTCGGGGATTGTTTCACGATATTAACAAAGACTCACGTGTTTTACTTCGCAAGGTTTGCTCATGATTTGAATGTGATTAACTTTTCCCACTTAAGCTCCACACTAGCTTTGTTACTGTTTCTACGCTCCAGCTCACCGTTGATTTCTCCCCAAAGCTCGAAGTTCGTATGTCAACCTGTGATTGATATCCGCATCTGACCAGCCCTCATGATTTCAACAGGACTTCACTTCCGTGGCAAGCGAGGTGCTTCTTGGCATTCTTGGACCTGCCCGACTTGTGCAAATGTATATATTGGGACCACGCCTCATCCTTGGAGTTCGAGAATATCATGCTGACCTCGTCGCTGACTCCGATGAAGGACCTAGCATAAATTCAATTGCTTTCAAGGAGTGCGTACACATTTCAACTGGCAGTGATGTGTAGCCGGGAAACATTCGCAGTGATCACACTTTTCTGTGCCCTGAGGCTGTGACAGGCAACTTGATTGTGCGATGTTTTTTCGAGTTTCATTGGTTGTGATTTTTCGGGGTTTCGACCGTCGTGGTATGCTTCGTTTTCGTCGGATTTGTCTTTGTTTTTATGTACTACATGATAATCTAGTCAATTATTATGTTTGAATGCTGGCTCCTAAACGACTGCCTTCCTTCTAATGGTCTGACTACGGGAGACTAGCTGGCTCCCAACTCCGAGTCACTGCATGCAGCACTGAGAATAGTTTAAGTGTTGTCCCACCGGTCTTCGATAGCTCCGAGTTCTCTTCTCTTACGCTAGGAACCAGTCCCGCATGCAAGTACGGATAATTTATTGTTTACACCTATGCCTGTATGTGCTCACTTGATAACATACAATTGTCAATATCATGTCTCTCCGCTGAAGACACTGATACTGGTGGCGAAACACAACAGGGATTGATCGATAGATATTTCCCCTTCCTACGACATGTCAGAAGTTCCCTACGACGAATCAACGACTCCTTGCAAAAGCTGGTTGAACCCTACCACCCGGAGTCCCATCCAAGCTGGCTAGTTGTATGGCCCTTGGCTGCTCCTTGGGAAAGTTCGGTCAGGTCCATATCCTTGTCCCTATCGTACCGGGTTCTACGAAACGCGTAGTCGCGCTGAAATTTGGCTTCGGGGTAATCATACCGCTAGCCACGCCTCTGGGTGTGACAGATTTCTATAAGGAAAAGATACGATTTGCTCGGAAGAAATATCTATTTCACTCTTGGGAGTCATCATGGCTTCATGGACCTCTCTTGCCCAATGGCAAACTTGTCGAACTTCCTTCCGCTGCATCCTCAATGGACGTCAACTCTCGGAGCGACGGCACACTGGGGTTCAAGCGATGCAGAGACGACGGTATCGAGTCCGTCAATGCTTCATCAGCGCCTGTGCTCACTTTCGCGGACTCGGGGATGAACCGTGCAGCGCCCGCACGACCCTTCCGTGCTGCCTCACGTCAGTCAGGATTTGGCTTTGAGGGGACGACGAGTGGGTCCACTGAGGTTTCGCGGACGATGAAAGTAGTGCATGTACCCTATGTGAGCCATAGATTTGTAGTGTATAAAATGCGCCACTGTGCACTGGTGAGCTGGTATGTTCTCAACTCGGAGTTGAGTATGTAGCGTAAGTTGGAGAACACGAGGAACAGTCCAGATCATTCGGAGGTGTGCATTGATAACAAGATTACCTCCCGCCACACCGAGTGTATGTGCAATGTCAAGCACTGCCAGTGAAGTGGCTTGCTACCGTATTTGAAACTACTAGTCTTGACTGTTCTCTGAGTGTATTCTGCTTGTCGAATGAGATTCAAACTGTTACCAGCCAGTTTGGTTAATTACATCGCACATGTAGGACGCAGTGCAAAAGCAGACAGTGATGTCCCTGGATCTTCCCTTGTCAGATCTATAGAAGAAGGATGGTAGTCCTTCCTTCTAATACAGCCTGAGGGGAGATTAAATATGGCATGCCACAGGTAAGGTATGAGTCGCGAGAATCATATTGATAGTATACTAGTACATGCCTTTGCATGTTTTAGCTGAGATATAGGCAAGATATCAGACCCTTTAAACACTATTCAAGTTGCGTTTGGAGCCACAAGTGATGATCTAGCGTGTCGTCTATCGTCCTATAGATTCAGAGGTTGCGTGCTTTGACAAGCGTACTTGAGAATCACTAGATGGTGGAATCCAGACGGACGAGCGAGTGTTCATTTGGGTTACAGGCAGACAGTACGTTGTCTCGCCAGACAATAATCTCCTCTAGGCAGACCCTAATAGAATGAAGACAGTCGTCCGTTCGACCAGACATGAAGTTGAATTGGAACAGACAATTACGAGTCGGAAGCCGGAAAAATGCGAAGGTCTCAAGATATTACATCCAACAGCTTCAAGTTCTTTCGTTCTCTGTTCCTAAAAGATCACGGAGAATGTTGTCCAGGACGCCCATGACAGCCGCAGCCCATGCGTCCACCACCCGCATTCCTTATATCTCTTACATCCCCCTTCACCCTCAGCACTCTTCGCACGCTCCAGAACGCCCTCGTTGCGCACGCCGCAACAACTTCCAAGACGAACGTCATACCAGGTGAAGTCAACGCAGCTGTTCTCGTTCCGCTGTGCAATGTGGACGGCGTGCCAGGCGTGCTCCTGGAGTTGCGAGGCGGAAAGCTGAGGTCGCATGCTGGCGAAGTCAGGTACGATCGACATCACGAACTGAGCTGTCGACTTATTATGACACTGAATGACCGCCAGCTTCCCTGGGGGAAGGGTCGACCAGGTGAGCACCTATTGCTTATTATCTATGCTTCTTGAATCCTAAATGGTGTTGCATTCAGGTAGACACATCCTTCCTCGACACCGCCCTCAGAGAAACTCAAGAAGAAGTAGGCATACACCCCACACAGATTGACATTCTCGGCCAATTTGGCCCGGCTGAGCAAAGTCTCAAGGGTATGAGAGTATGGCCCTACATCGTACGTTCACTTACACCGCGGTATGCGTGCTATTTTTCGACTTGACTTTGAATCCGGGGGCCAACAGGGCTTTGTATACCCACCTAGCAGTACTAGTCATACGGCGGATACCAGGTCTTTGGGCGACCCATTACCTTCTATCTCTCTCTCCTCGCTCGCGATATCTCAGTCCGAGGTGGAAACAGTCTTCCATCTTCCCCTCTCTGCGTTTACAGCCCCTTCGCGCCTCAGGCCCGATATGTTCCGCGCTGCCACCCCGTATTGGGCTGTCGATGTCTCTGACATTGTGGAGCACCTTGAGTGGATAAGCGATCCGTCGGGACAACCCGAAGTCGGTGGGAGAGAGGGACGCTTAGAAGTTTGGGGGCTGACAGGTTGGTACATGTCATTGCTCATGAGGATCTTAAAGGTCTACCAATAGAAGATTATCATATGACATAATGTCCTCCCGCAAGCTGAGCACGTTGGACTTGGATACATCATTTGTAATTGCGTTAAGCTCCGCGGGCAATTGCCTTACTTTTACACTGTTGGGGCAGACGAGCGAGCATTTTGAAGGGAGTGGAGCCATAATAGGTTTACTTCCGAGTCTCAGCTTTCGTCTTCTTCCCTTTCTTTCTCGGCTTCCCAAGCTTTCAGGCGCACTAATATTCCGGCCTTCACAACCGGCCTGTACCTTTCCTGCACCATGACCTTCCGCACAACCGTCTCTCACACACCATTAATCCCCTTCGCCCTTCCAAGCTGTTCTCTTGTCTCACCTTCAACCTCAGCAACACGCCCACTCGAACGCCCATCGCACCGAGTTGTATGAAAAATGCGTAGTCGTTCCGAAATTCGGTTTTGGGGCAATCATAAGCGCTAGCTATGCCTCTGAATGTCTATGGCACCTTTCTAGTATAAGTAAAAGGACACGATTTGTTCGGAAGAGACACCTACATTAACCTTGAAAGTCATCATGACTTGATGCACCTTGCCTTGGCTTCCTTCAGGCACGAGCTGTACAGGGCGGTGATTGCTCCCTAGTCACTTCGGAATGTTCGGTTTGCCGAAATTGCATAAAATTTAAAGTCTCAGTACTGTAGCTCGGGCTGCTGAGTCGGCCCAGCAACTTTAATCCTTCAAGCTATGAAAGACCCTGAGTTCTTCCGTGCTCGATCTTACCCAAAACGTATGCGAATAACGGCACTCCCAAAATGCGGTAAGCACATCGTCCAAGTTAGCGAGCTGTGCCACGCATGTGGCCCTACATGACTTATCCCGGTATAGTATATCGAGAAGCGCTGAACAGTGGTATATCTAGCACGAACACCACAATTCAATATGTCGACCAAGTTCCCCGCTCACTGACACCGATTTCTTGAAAATGACCTTGGTCTCAGATGATCCAAGCTGGTGGCTGTTAATCACTTCTATGCGTCAATCCAGTTATTTCCTAGGTTCGTGGAGAGAAAGCTGTCCGAGTCTCATTTAATTTTTCTGATGTGTTTTTGCAGTAGCATGCTTGACTGCAGTGGTATACGATTGGGGTGCGCAGGATATTCATGTTTATTGAGGGGAGTAGTATTGACGGAGTCCCTATTCTCCAGCACTGACGTTTGGACAAGAGGTAGGTTGGCCTGATTATCGGAACAGTGATCTCATTAAAAATATTGCTACAGTTTGAACTGGTCTGGGTAGGCAGATTCAGATATCAAAGGAGTTTGAGATACTACTAATGCATCTAATTTTGGGCAGAGGCGACGCCGGTCCCTTATGGATTTCCTATACTTCAGTGTGCATAGCTTCCCGTCATTCAAGGCTCGTATACTGACTTCGAAATATGCCAGGTGCGATACCTCGGAATATTATACACTATGTATGTTTGTAGGGCTAAGAAGTTCAACTTGAAAATATGCTGATAAGCCATCTCACGGCAGCGTCATGATGATGAGTATGTTACTCATACACACTGGAGTTGTTTCTTCTGACCAGTAGCACGCAGTATATCTCCCATCCGCCTTGTTGACAGATGCAGTAAGTATTTTGTGTGCCACCGTCGCGGTTAACATTCAAACTGACTGCTCTCCTACGTAGGGGTGAGTGACTCAAAATGAGATTATTGACCAGCTTATTGGTTCAACCTGTAACGATTATACTAGCTGTGCGTTTGAAACATCGAATTATCCGACTTATCACTAACTGCATTTCTAGGCACTATCTTCTACTTAGTTGTAAATTGTATCAGTATCATTGGAAATATCATACTCGACGGTGAGCTACTCAGCTGCATTATCACAGCTATATTGACCTGACTGATATATTATTCAAGTCATCATCATTACTCGGTTATATGCCATGTATCAGCAATCCAAACAGATGTTGATCTTTCTCGTAGCCTTCCTGGCTATCAAGATTACATCCACAGTCATCACTGTGGTATTGACCATTATGCGTGTCTCAGGGGGTGAGTTTCGATTATACATTCAACGTTTGAGCCCATCAGGTTTATGATATGAATATCAGAGGAGCTTGTGCTCTCCGGCGCTCATATGTGCAATTACAGCGCCTCCGGAGATGGCATGATTGTGTTCGAGGTTTCCTGGATGGTAGCGACTGCGTGGGAGACCCTTGTACTGTGTCTTGCAGTCTGGATTGCTGTAAGACACTCCCGCGAATTGCAACGACATTCAACAAGATGGACTGTCGGGGACTGTTTCACGATATTAATAAAGACTCATGTGTTTTACTTCGCGAGGTTCGTTCATGATTTGAATGTGATTTTATGTTCCCACTCAAGCTCCACACTAGTTTTGTTGTTCTGTCTTCCCTTCAGCTCAGCGATGATTTTTCTCCAAAGCTCAAAGTTCGTATGTCAACCTATGATTTATATCTGCATCTGACCAATCTTCATCATTTCAACAGAACTTGACTTCTGCGGCAGCGGGGATCTTTACTGGCATTATTGAATTTACCCGAGTCGTGCAGATATTTATACTGGGACCACGCCTCATCCTTGGAGTTCGAGAATATCATGCTAATCACGTTTCCAACTCCGACGAAGGATTTGACATGTCTTCAGTTGCTTTCCAGGAGCGCGTACACATTTCAACTAGTGGTGGTGTGTAGCCAGGAACCATTCGCAGTGATCACATTTTTCTGTGTTCTACAGGCAACTTGATTTCGAGTTTCGTCGGTTGTGATTTTTTCAGGGTTTCGTCCTCGTAGCATATGTATATCAAGGGTTTTCATTGGATTTGTGTTTGTTTTCAAATAAGGCTGAAGTATATGCGTATGCTATCATTTGCTATGTACTACATGATGACCAAGTCAATTATTATGTTTGAACGCTGGCGGCGCCTAAACGACTGTATTCCTTCCAATGGTCTGACTACGGGAGACTAGCTGGCGCCCAACCCCGAGTCACTACATGCAGCACAGAGTATTGTCCCACCGGCCTTCGATAGTTCTTCTCTTCCCTTATGCTAGGAGTTAGTTCCGCATGCAAGTATGGATAACTCATTGCTTATACCTGTACCCTGTACGTACTCACTTGATAACATCCACCGTGACGAGTTCTATCCAAGTCCAGATCCGACTCTCCATTGACGTGTCTACTCAGAAGATGATACCCACTCCAATTATTAGTATTCTGTCTCTCCGCTGAAGGCGCTGATATTAGTGGCGAAGCACAACAAACACTGACGGACAGATATTTCCCCCTCCTATGACATGTCAGAAGTTCCTTACGAGGACCCAATCCTTGCAAAAGCTGTTCAAACCCCTACCACCCGGAGTCCCATTCCGGCTGGTTAGTTGTATCGCCCTTGGCTGCTCCTTGGGAAAATTCGGTTAGGTCCATATCCTTCCCCCCATCGTACCGGATTCTACGAAAAACACGTAGTCGCACTAAAATTTGACTTCAGGGTAATCATACACGCTAGCTATGCCTCCGGGTATGGCAGATTTCCGTAAGGAAAAAGATACGATTTGCTTGGAAGAAATCACTCGCTTGGCATCCTTCATGTGGTGGAACAGCCGGATCTTTCTCGCTTTCCCAAAGTTGCGTAACTTTGACGTCTGAGTAGCTCGGCCCGGCAGCTTTAATCCTTCAAGCTATGAAAGACCCAGAGCTCTCAGAGTGCATGTTCTTACCAGAAACGCATACGAATACGGAAATGGTGCTCCCAAAATGCGGTACATGGTCGAGAATGTAAGGTAGCGGGCTGTGTCACGTATACCTCATCTCGGACTAGAGTATACCGAACAGCGCTGGATAATGGTATCTAGGATGAACATCGCCATTCTATATGTCGACTAATCTCCCCAGTCGCTGACGTCGATTCCTTGAAAATGAACTTAGTCTCAAATGATCCAAGTTTGTGGCCGATGATCAGTTATATTCGTGGATTCAGCTATTTCCAATGATCGTGGGGGGAAACTTGTCTCATTCAATTTTTGATGTATTTTCACAGTTGCATGCTTCATTATCTTGGTATATGATTGGGGTGCGCACGATGCTAATGTTTATTGACCGAATTATTGACGGAGTCCCTATATGATTCTCTAGCACTGACATTTGGACAAGAGGTAGGTTGATCTCATAGTTCTCACTAAAACGATTCTATAGTTTGAACCGGTATGGGTGAGCAGATTCACATATCAAAAGGAGTGCTGGATACTGATACATCTAATTTGTGGTAGAGGCAACACTGGTCCCTTATGACTTTCCTATACCTCAGTGTGCATAACTTCTGGTTGTCCAAGGCTCGTGTGCTAACTTCGAAATGTGCTAGGTGCGATATATTGGAATGCCCTTCACTGTGTATGTTTGCTGGTCTAAGAAGTTCAAGTTCAAAATATGCTGATAAGCCATTTGACGATTGGCAGCATCCTCATGCTGGGTGCGTATCCTCATATACATTGGAGTTTTTTCTTCTGACCAGCACCATGCAGTATACCTTCCGTCCGTCTTATTGACAGATGCAGTGAGTGTTTTGTGTGACGATGTCATTCGACTGATTGCGCTCCGACGTAAGGGTGACTCGGGGGTGAGTGACTCGCCGGTAATAGTATTGACCAGTCTATTGGTTCATCATAATACCAGTTGTGCATTTGAAATATTGATCCCTCCGAAACTCATCACTAACTGCATTGTTAGGCATTATCCTCTACTTTGTGGAACAATTCATTAGTGCCATCACAAATATCATGCTCAGTGGTGAGCCACTCAGCTGCATTATCACGGTGATATTGACTTTTGACTGATATTATTCAAGTCATCATAATTGTTCAGTTATATGCCATGTGTCAGCGATCCAAACAGATGTTGATCTTTCTCGTTGTAACATTCCTGGCTACTAAGATCACAAGTGTAGTCATCACCATGATCGGAATACTGGCATTATTGAATTTACCCGAGTCGTGCAGATATTTATACTGGGACCACGCCTCATCCTTGGAGTTCGAGAATATCATGCTAATCACGTTTCCAACTCCGACGAAGGATTTGACATGTCTTCAATTGCTTTCCAGTATCAGGATTAGACAGGCTCGGACTAGGAATTGGCCAGGGGCTGAATCTTTTGGATTGAAAGACTACTGAAACATTACTAGAGGAGAGGAATAAAAGCACGTATTGAGACGGAGAATCAATGGGTGAACGTGTGTAACGAGGAGTGATTGAGTATGTAAAGAAAAGTACGAGTACGTACGAGAGTCAAATCTTGATATCCAGGAGTGCGTACACATTTTAACTGGTGGTGATGTGTAGCCGGGAGACATTCGCAGTGATCACACTTTTGTGTGCTCTACAGGCAACTTGACTATGCGATGTCTTTTCGAGTTTCGTTGGTCGTGATTTTTTCGGGAATTCGTCCGTCGTGGTGTATATATCAAGAGTGTGTACGCATGCTATGTACTATGTACATGATGAAGCCAACTACTATGTTTGAATTTGAACGCTGGCGCCTAATTATATAAACGACTGTCTTCCTTCTAATGGTCTGACTACGGGAGACTAGCTGGCTCCCAATCCCGAGTCACTACATGCAGCACAGAGAGTAGTCTTGAAGTATTGTCCCACCGGCCTTGGATGGCTCTTTTCTTATAGTGCTAGGCTCTTAGCAGTCAGTCCCGCATGCAAGTACGGATAATTTACTGTTTATACCTGTACCCTGTCATGGTACGTGCTCACTTGATAACATTCACCGCGACGAGTTCTGTTCAAGCCCAGATCAGTACTCCATTGACATGTCGACTCAAAAGACGACACTCTCTCCATGCAAGTATTGATCGACAGATACTCCCCTCCCACGACATGCCAGAAGTTCCTTGCGACGAACCAAATACTCTTTGCAAGAGCTGTTCGAACTCCTACCACCCGGAGTTCCATTCTGGCTGGCTAGTTGTATCGCCCTTGGCTGCTCTTTGGGAAAGTTCAGTCAGGTCCATATTCTCCCTATCGTACCGGGTGCTACGAAAAATAACGCATAGTCGCACTGAAATTTGGCTTCAGGGTAATCATACACCCTAGCTATGCCTCCGGGTATGGCAGATTTCCGTGAGGAAAAGACACGGTTTGCTCGGAAGATATAAATACCTACCTCACTCATCTTGGCTTCATGCACCCTTATCTTGTGGTGGAACGGCCGGAACCTTCTCGGTTTCCCGAAATTGTGTAACTTTGACATCCGAGTAGCTCGGCCCGACAGCTTTAATCCTTCAAAGTTCCAGCTATGAAAGACCCTGTTCTTACTAGAAATATATGCGAATACGGAAATGGTGCTCCCAAAATGTGGTACATCGTCGAGAATTTAAGGTAGCGGGCTGTGCCACGTATATAGCCCTACACCTCATCGGTCTACACAACTCATCTCGGACTAGAGTATACCGAACAGCGCTGGATAATGATATATCTAGCACGAACATCGCCATTCGATATGCCAACCAAGCTCCCCACTCACTGATATCGATTCCCAATATGACCATAGTCTTAAATGATCCAAGTACCTGGCCGACAATTAATTATTTTCGTGAATCCAGCTATTTTCAAGGTTCGTGGAGAGAAAGCTGCCCCATTCAATCTTTGATGTGTTTTCGCAGTTGCATGCTTAACTGCAATGGTATATGATTGGGGTAAGCACGATTCAAATGATTATCGGCGGAATTATTGACGATGTCCCGACTCCCTATACTATTATTCTCCAGCACTGACATTTGGACAAGAGGTGGGTCTGATTACCGGAGTAGCGATCTCACTAAAGTGATTTTCTATAGTTTGAGCTGGTCTGGGTGAGTAGATTCACATATCAAAAAGAGTACTAGAGACTAGTGCATCTAATTTGGGGCAGAGGCGACGCTGGTCCCCCATGACTTTCCTATACCTCAGTGTGCATAGCTTGTGGTTGCTCAAGGCTCGCGTGCTGACTTCACAATGTGCTAGGTGCGATACATTGGAATACCATACACTATGTATGTTTCCAGGGCTAAGGAATTCAAGTTCAAAATATGCTGATAGGTCATCTCATGATTGGCAGCATCGTCATGCTAGGTAGGATGTTTTCTTATATACAACTAGAGTCATTTCTTCTGACCAGCGGCACGCAGAAGGTCTTCCGTCCACCTCGTTAACAGACGCAGTGAGTATTTTGTGTACCAACGTGGTTCCCACTGATCAATTGACTGTACGTAGGGGTGAGTGACTCCGATAGAGCCTCATGAAAATCGAGATCAATGACCAGCTCGTTGGTTCAACTAATAAATGTTCCAGTTGTACGTTTGAAACTTTAAGTCCTCCGAGGCTAATAACTGACTGTATTTTCAGGCACTATCCTCAGCGTCGTTCAAAATTGGATCACTGTCACCGTAAATGTCATGATGGGTGGTGAGCTCCTCAGCTGCAGTATCATGGTGATATTGATTTGACTGATATTTTATTCAAGTCATCATAATTGCCCGGTTATATGCCATGTATCAGCAACCCAGAAATATGTTGATCTTTCTCGTTGTAACATTCCTGGCTATCCATATTATAGATGCAGTAATTGCCGCAATAACTACCATGAGCACATCGGGGGGTAAGTTGCGATTATACTTGAAACATCAGCGCATCAGGCTTACGATATGAATATCAGAGGAATATGTCCTCTCCGGCGCTCATATGTGTGCTTATGGCTCTCGGGGAGATGTCAAATTGCTGGCCGAGATCACCTGGATATTGAACACTGCCTGGGAGACCCTCACACTATGTCTTGCAGTCTGGATCGCTGTAAAACACTTCCATGAATTGCAAAGACTATCAGCAAGATGGACTATCGGGGACTGTTTCACGATATTAGTAAAGACTCATGTGTTTTACTTCGCAAGGTCCGCTCATCATTTGAATGTTATTAACTTCCCCCGCTTAAGCTCTACTAGTTTTGTTACTGTTTCTACACTTCAGCTCACCGCTGATTTCTCCCCAACGCTCGAAGTTCGTATGTCAACCTATGATTGATATCTGCATCTGACCAATCCTCGTCATTTCAACAGTACTCGAATTCCGTGGCAGAGGGAATCTTTCTTGGAATTCTTGGACTTGCCCGAGCCGTGCAGATGTTTATATTGGGACCGCGCCTCATCCTTGGAGTTCGAGAATATCACGCTAAATTCGTCGCCAAGTCTGACGAAGGAACTAGCATGACTTTGATTGCTTTCCAGAGGCCCGTACACGTTTCAACTGACAGTGGTGTGTAACCGGGAAACATTCGCATTGATCATACTCTGGTGTTCTGGTATGTGAAATCTATCAAGATATTCTTTTTGTCGGAGTAATGCGTTTGTTTTCAAGGTGTACATATGCATATGTGCGCATGCTATGTACATCACATCAATCATTATGTTTAAACGCTGGCGCCGAACTCTGAGTAGCTGGTAGTCTCCCCTAGGCTGACGAAATACTTAGAAGGTTCGTTCTGTATTATCATAGACATGCAGCGCAGAGAATAGTATTGTTCCACTGGCCTTCTATATCTTTTATGATAGGAGTCGGTCCTGTATGCAACTATGGGTAATTTTTTGTTATACCTGTATCCTGTACGAGCTCACTTGACAACATCTTCATTCGGAGTCTACGGACCAGCTACTTAGGTAAGACTAGATTGACTATTGCACTGACGAGTCGACTCAGAAGACGACACACTCTCCAATAGTGCATTCTGTCCCTCCGCCGACGGCACTGATACTCATGGTACATAAAGAAGGAACAACTGCCTTCCTTCTATTTGGTCTGCCTACGGGAGACAAACCGATAATGGTGGCGAAACACAACAAGTATTGATCGACAGTCACTTTCGCCTCCTAAGACATGTTAGAAGTCCCTTGCAAGGAATCAATGACTTAAAGACATTCTTCACTGTTCCATACCACCTAGAGTCTCATTCTGGTTGACTAGTTGTATTACCGTTGTTCTTTGGGAAAGTTCGATCAGGTCACACTCCAAGTCGGGTTCATGTCATCCTCTCCAGCATCAACAGGGGAAAAAATGAGCCTGCTTGTGCCGCGTGCCAAGATCACTCACAAATCGAGTATTGAACCCCACCTCTGACGAAGCCGAGGAGGCATTGAGCAGAGAGGATGTTCAAAACGAACATTAACCGGGTGGGCTCCTATTAGCTCAACCCACACCATACCTTGGTGTGCATGACATCCACGCAGGTCATGCAAGTAAGGTGAATTTGATTGCTATATGAATGCGTCATTGGCAAATAAGTAAGATGGAAGGACAAAGTATGACCATGCGTTATATGTAGGTATGGGTGATTAATGTGAATGATGAAAATTTGAAAGAGCACCACAAACGAGCGAAAGCATCGAGGTCAGATCAACCACGGCGTCCAACCCATAGAGAACCAAGAAAGAAAAAAAATGCGGAAATATCAGCAGTGAAGAAAAGGGAAAAGAGCGTGAACTACATGTACACCAGGGGTCATCGCTGTCATAACATGGTGCGGAGACATTATATTACCCCACTTCGATTTGGAGGAGGGAAGGCGGAGGACATCGGTGAAACCTGATTTTGGTTCGAAATCTCGGGGTCGAGGGAGACGGAGGGTCCGCTGCTTAGTGCGGGCGCGGAGCTCGTACTGGGTGTCGGCGGTACCCCACCAGGGGTGGGCACTTTACCAATGAACCATGACTAGTAGGTAGCAAGGACGGTCAGTGGGCCGAAAGAAGGATATTGAAAATTAAGACGCACAGGCACCCATCCTCGATCACCACCATCTTCCTTGACAGCCTGCATGAAAAGTGAGCTACAAAATATCGTCGATGGTAAACTGTATCTCACATAGGACCAGTGATTGTATTTCTTAAACACCCTGAGCGCATCATCCTTCACTAGATCCAACTCCTCTTCGCCTTTCTTTTTGTAGTCCATGAGCGCAATTCCTGGGAAGCTCGTCGATATGATGCTGAGAGGGAGGATGGGTGTCTTAGAATCAGCTACTGATGGCAGCTCAGAAGAACATGATGTCTTGGCAGCTGTAGCCTCAGCAATGGCGGATGCAACGGGAACATTTGTCTCAAGCAAGCAACCCGCTGGCACCCAGCCCTGCTTTGAAGTGTCTGTATCGACCACACCTGAGCCTGTCGGATCACGCTGCACTACCCACCACCCTCGTGCCCGCGATAAAATGACGAATGTATCACCGCTAAATGGAGAAATTAAGACAGATACAGCTGGTCAGTAAAAAGGACCTACACAATCACGTCAAACTCATCGTCCTGCTCCGCCATGTAAGGGTATATTGCAACCGCGTATGATACCCCCGACATTGGCGGTGGCATCTCCCTTTTCGAAGTGTCTGCGTCAGCAGTACCCGTCGTTCGTGATTTTGAACCTTCTGCCGTGCTTGTGTGACCCACGAGCGTTGTCGAAGTTGATGAACAAGTATCTCTATTATTCAAAACTTCTTGCTCTTGCTTTTCCACTATCGGCGAGATGACCTCAGGCCATCCAGCGTGCGGTGTGGTACCTGTTAACGGGGGAGCAGAAAAGTCGTGAACTTCTAATTTCGGTGGTCGCGAGCCCGTCTTGCCCTGCCCTGTCGTTGAAGTCCTGTTGGATTGGCTGGATGACGACTCGGTGGCAACAGACGCCTTGCGCAGTGCGTGTTTTTGCTGTGCCACGGCGATGGGAGAACGGATATCTTTGATGTGCTTGAGCATGAAAACGGGATTCTTCTTGGCGTCTTTTAGTTTCTGGAAGAGTAGAAGAGGTTTTTCATCGTAACTGAGACACCGCTCAATGCGGTTTCCTGTAGGTTAGATGAGACAGTGTAAGTCGTAAATCTCGTCTACTGACTGACCTGCGGAACCATAACATATGAACATGGCGTAATTTTGCCAGTTGTCATTGTTGATCTTGTATTTCTTCAGGGCGGCGGGCAGCACTTTCCACGTCGGGTCATCCAGACTAACCTTGAAAGTCTTGAGATTGTCAGTGCTGTCTTGCCGACTTGGCCGCGAAGATGTTGATGTTGAAGGAGATGGTTGAATGGGTGACTCTATGGGTGCCGATGTCTGCCTGTGCGGTTGTGGTTGACTGTGCTGGATGCCGCGGCTATGAGGAATATCGGGTTCCGTTTGTTGTGGGGAAGGTTGTGGGGATTCAACATCGGGTTTAGTTGGTGACTTGGTGGGGTTAACATATTGAGCCCACTTGAAGGATGGTTGTCGCTTCAACGTGGGTGTATCATCCTGACGGAGATGAGTGCGACAATAATGAGATATGTAATACACCGACGCACTGTTCCTCGAGAACCCCGAGCATGGTTAAACTCCTGAAGAAGCTGTTGGACTGTATCGCTCAGACGTTTGTTGTCTTCTTCAAGTGAATGAACTTTTTGTGCTGTGGCATTGAATAGATTGTGTAGCAGACCGTCATGAATTGAATAGCTGCTGACGGACCTTGCTCCTTAACGAGGTCATGCAACTTCTCCACCGTCACACTGCGTTCCTGTACTTCGGCTGAGGATGATAGGTCAGAGTTTAAAGTGGTAGTCACGGCAGCAGTGCGCACACGGAGGAATGTAGTGGTCGGCCTCAACGGGCACGTTGTGCGCGAGCTTAGCTTGGTACACGGCTTTGAGGATGGCCAATCTCTGGCCCACGGTGCTTATCCCGATGCCTTTGAGACCTTCTGCATCCAGCAGGCATAGGGCATCGCCGGAAATATTGTGCTCTGATGTATGGAACACGATTCAGAGGTTTTCAGTTGTCAGATATGAGACGAATAGCACCTTTGATCTGAGCTTCGTACTGCGCAAAGCCAATGCTTGAAAGCCATCGGTGAACTTGGTCTTCATCCCACTCCATAATGCTAGGTTCTCCGTTTGCAATATCCATGGCCATGGTGAAGACGGTCGCGACGGAAGACGCTAAGACAAGAGCTCAGAGCACAATCGCCGAGGTTAGAGACCTGACACCGCCAGTCAACGGGGAAAGTGTTCCATTCTAAAACCACGTGCCACAGCAGTCCACCCGTCCGCATCATTGTCGACCTGTTCGAGAGTTGCATGCAGGTATGTTTCCACACATATTGGGCGTGAACGTTTGAACATTTGACTATTTAGTGGCAGCCACAAGCATCTCGGCGCATCTGCGTACATGGACAACCCTTGGGCAACAACCTGGGAGCAGCCAAACGATCGAGAAAAGAAGTTCTCTCCGCCGCTGTCCTTGAACTCCTCCATCGATGATCAAACACATGAACAAGAGGAAGATATAGGGCTTCCATCGTGGTCTTCAAGTAATACTACACAATGGCAAGGGCCATCTCAAACCAGTGACACTCTTTGGACCTCTTCTATCAATGACAGTGGCGCGTGGGGCTCTTCGTCATACTCAAAGATCAATCTCTCTCGTCAGGGGACCGTAGAAGCGGTAGTCGAGTTAGAAACCCAAGAGGAAGATGTAGTTCTCACTCCATCAATACCTGCTACTGCCATAGTCAATGAAGAAGACAACATCGCAGCACTTGTTTCCCCGGACATTGTGGAACCTCCTTTAATGTTGCCAACTGTCGAAGCAGTTCTTCCAATCACAGAAATTCCTGATATATCTGGCGGTTTTGAAGCTGGTATGTCTATGAAAGAGGAAGATGAGGATACCGAGGACGGCGATGAAGTATGGGCTGATCCAATACCCGTGTCGACTGAGGATGGTGATGAGTGGGGTGCAGCTTGGGCAGAGACACTTCCACACGAAGCGTCCGTCAGTAATGAGGAGCCACCAGATGAGTGGGAAGCAGCGCGACAAGAAAAAGAGAAGTTGAACCGTGCAGTGGTATGAATGGTGTTTATATGCGCCAACTAAGCTGATTAGTAGTCAGCCTCCCGAATATCTCGCAGCTCTCATTCAGAGGTGTCAGGAAGTCTCTGGTGAGCTCTGGCCGGAAACCAAACAGGACCCAGATGCGACACAGAGCAACTGGAGGTCTGGTTTTGATGGGCTTGAGAACATGTATGTACATAATTTGATATCTTTCTTCAGCACAATTTACACGCGTCTTGCATTTAGTACGGCTATCTTAAATGAATTGGTTCCCGAGAATATGACTCTCCCTCCTCCAATACAGTTCTCACAGACAGCAACTGCCAAAGCGGTGAATAACTCTCTCAAACTTACGAGGCATATGCCTTTGATGCGTAAGAGTCCGATGGCCCTCCTGCTTGCTTCTAAAGGATCGATGGAGTGGGAGAAATCAGTCCGAGCTAGGAAAGATGCCCCTGCGGACGATACTCCAGTGGGATGGCGAATCCTAGAGAAAGACGAGCGCATTGAGGCAACTCAACCCAAGAAACCTGGCGGAGGATTACTCTCGTTCTTGAACCGCAGGGTATCATCAATACCCCTCACAGATGCGAAGATGGAGAGTCCGCCACCATCCACTCGTTCTAGTGTCGAGAGGACGCAGTCCCCGGTGCCAGAGAGACGCGATGCTTCTCCTGCTCGCGCGCCAGCCGTTGTCATACATTCATCCTCAGTAGCCAGCTCATCCACGACTCCTGATGTTGTGATACCAGCGATGACACCTGCTCCGTCAGCCGTTTCGCGCTTCCTGAACCGTTTCTCACGTACTAAGGCAACTGGATCTGAGCGCAAGTCTCTTGCTCTGTCGACCAATGACCTTGAGTTCCTTTCCGATATTGTACCCAGTGCATATGACCTCGACGATGATAATGACGATCCCCAGCTGAAAGCGCTTTCAAATATGATCAACTCAAATTCAACGTCCACCTCAAATTCAATACCATTACCTCCAAAACTTCCACCCCCACTCGCACCCCCGCCAAAACCTCCATCTGTGAACACTAGTCGACCTCCTTCCATCGCTGATTTGACTGGCTTGGGCATCGCTCTAGAGCCTGCACGTGGTACTCCGCAGCCTGCTCCAGCCCGTGCTCCTTCCCTGCCGCCACCATTATCTCCAGCGACAGTGACATCATTCTCACGCCCACATAGCCCAGCTGTACCTCTAAAGCAGTCTTCTTCACCAATCAAGGCAATTTTCTCTGCCTATCCGGACACCAACGTACCAGCTATAATACCCAGTATTCCTTCGCTACCTCCGCCATCATCGAGGGCGCACTCTCCCTTTCAGCTCGCACCACCGAAGGCGCCGCCTGCCCTCTCAATACCGCCCCTCCTCCCGCCACCCCCTGTCTCACCACCGCAAACCCCACGGCCCACCGTGCCTCCCATGTCCATGGCTACGTCTTCCACCTCAACCTCAAATCCCAGTTGGACCAATTCCACTTGGTCAACAGCCACATATCACGACGATGATGACGACGATGACGACTCCTTCTCCGCATTCTCATCCCTCCCGCGCCGAAACCCCTTCCCCGAACCACGCGAATCCCTCGACTCGTCACTCGGTTCACCGTCCTCCGCACAAGCGCTCAACTCCTCCAAATCCTCGACGTCCATGTCGTTTGACGACTTTGACGACTTTGTGACCTCTTCTTCTTCAAGGATACGCACGCCTTCTCCGCCGCCTGTGCCTGCAAAGCCCGCGAACGTGAGCGCGCTCAGAGGCGGAGCGCGAATGGCAAGCTCGAGCATACACCATCGCACGCAGAGCTTAGTCGAACACGCTGCTTCACAGCGCGGGCAGTGGCCGTCCCCGTCCCCGCCGCAGGCCAAGCACCCCACGCTACCGCTGCTGCCGCCGCCTTTTGCATCGTTTAGTTCGGACATGGATCTACTGGGCGATAGCGATGCTGTGCTGTCGACACGAAGCTT
>LVVM01005466.1:5630-34203 GCA_001882365.1 Rhizopogon vesiculosus | reverse complement strand
GCGAGGAACATTGCTTGTTTCACTTCCTCGTCACCCGCCGCTGCCCTCCTCCTGATTTCTTCTTGATCGAACGGAAACTTTGGACGCTCATGGCGAGCGACGAGTCCATGGCGCTTCATAAACACCGGATCTGCCATACCCTGTTGAACGCCAAAGCCATGTCCCGCGGGGCTGTATGCGATGGCATGGTCATGTGGTCGCCATCCGACAATCATCGTATCAACTGTGACAACGAGAGCAGTATAACCATTTTCCTTCGCTCGTTTGAGGATGGAAAGCGCGAGATCGGCAGAGCGTGGCCTACGATCGTCAGATCTCATCCTGTGACATGGAAAGAAACCCACCAGTAAAGTTGATACCACCGCTGACCGTTTGGCCCGTTGGCTTCTGCTACATCCTCAAGGGATCGCGACGAAGCAGTGCTCAAAACCATTGGTACGCCGACTGCCGCAGCTGCTCGAGCTGTTGCAAGCTCTCCATCGGCGTGCACTAGGCCTTGTTTGCCCACCGGTCCTAGGAATATCGGTGAGGAAACCTTCATACCCAAAATTGTCGTCTGTCCGAAGAAATAGGTCGTACATAATGGCTAATCAATTCGAATGTGCTGACCTCAACATTGCGCAATCCAACGTCGTTCAACACGCGCGGAACAAGCCTCCACCTCGCAAAAGCCTTCCTATTAGCAGCGTCGGTCGAACTGGTGCCCGCACTTTGATGCGTATAGTAGTATGCAACTATCAATTCCGCTGAAGTTTAATTCCACCGTCTAAATACTATGACACGTACTAGAATTATCTTTCATAACCTCACGGGCTTTATCCTCTATTTCCTGGATATCGACAGTACCGAGTACTGGTCCCCTGCCGGAGTTATAAATCTGTGACAACCAAGACGTCCATTTGTTAGGTGGGGGAGGTTGAACAGTCATTGATGGCTTGCGACAGTAAGTTTTGCCTGCTACCAGGATCCAAGTAAGGCTACATGCTTATATCTGGCTTCGATTTAGTAAGGACCAGAGTGATGCGTTGTCATGTCTGATAGTCACGGTCCGAAAGGTGGAATAGATTCTGGAGCCGTCACGATGGGCGTGCCGCGGAAATGAAAGCTTCCTGGTTCAGGCCTGGGGAAGCGTGACAGAGCCAACGTCTACCTGTCATCCGTTGCTGCGGACCATTTACCCAGCAAAAGGCTCGTCTGGACGAGTATGGTGTCTTACAGATCGAAGAAGACCTGTTATGGGGAAGTTGTGAATCCAGAAGCAAGAAAAACAGACCAACACAGCACTGATTAACTTTCGTCAGTTAAACGTCTATTGTTACTGTTTTGACTTTTACCGAACTGTGTTTTGAATAGTCTGCAGATGCCTGGCGTGACCGCCCTGTGGCGTTTTGTGACTAAGTTACAATATAGCAACCGAGGTAGTACTTGCCAGGTGTGCGAATGAAATCCAATACAAGTTCTTCGACACTCGGGGATAAGATAACCTAGTTATGCCAGCATGCATCTGGCCTCGTCGACATGCGGGAAAACGATAAGGTGATGTACCAGGTGCACCAAAATGATCGTCCCTCCACAATCGGCCTCGGAAGTCTGGAGAAGTGACTTCTCATGTGAGTGACGTGGCGGGGGCTATGCACTCGCGCTGGAAGTGCACGTGAAATCTGGACAACGCTCCACTGACGTGCTGTGGGAACAAAGTTTTGAAAGCTTGAAGATATGCACTGTAGTAAGGAGCGGTTCTGCAGGAGTTTTTCGCACAGGAAGAAATGTTCACGACCGTCAAAGTTCGGAGGGAAGTGGCAACAGTACATACCTACAGTTCCATATATGCAGGCTGCTCAGCACAAAAATCAGAGCATAGCTATGCAAGCTCCAGTATATGCTCGAATATAGCTTCGATAACGAAAGATTGCCAGAGCAGGATACTTTCTCTGGTTAAAACGAAATTCATCATTGAATTTGACATCCTGATCCGACACAATAGGGAACATCACAATAGAAATACAGTGTGAGCGCCCGGAGAATATAAGAGTCTAAGATATACACTCGCCCCTGATCCGCGCATCGTTGTATGTGGTAGGGGCTGGTGCTAGAGCGGATCGTGGTATGAGTAATAAAAGAGCCTGGACTCTGGCTGCATGTTTTCCCTAACAAGCTCGGAGCGATTATCGATGTCTCAGTCATGAGAAACCGAGATAAGCCTATAGTAGAGTTATTAACGCATAACGAGACCAGAAAGTAGTGATTCACCGTCACCTCTGGTGATCTTGAATGCATCAAGATTTGGTTGTAGGTTCACTAGGTGGAACACCCCATTCAGGCGAGCCTTTGGGTCTTGCAATCCTTTTGGGTTCCCAATCTTGGTCACCAGCAGCACTTAGTTTCTGATACGTTCCCACTAGTGAGATCGTGAGAGACTTGGTTCACGACAACTCACATAGTACTCCTCCCTGATGTCAAACTTTTTCTTCTTGCGATCGAGTCCAAGAGCTTGCTCATTGCTTATCTACGAGATGCTGAGTATTATTGGGAGGTTCCGCACGAAAGTATCAAACCTGCTGGACTTTCTGGTCCTGTAAGTCATACCGGGTTTGCATGAAAGTCTGAAGGCCAAACGAGGCGCCAACTATGATGACGAGAAATGGAATACCGAACAGAGAAGGATGCCGCTTCAACCTTGACTGAAGCGGCGTTGGATTGAGAGGCTTTGAGGAAAACATCGTGGAAGGTTTGCTCATGTCGTCTCGGACAATAAATCCGAACCGGGATTGCCTTTTCCGGTGGTCCTTTTCCGGCGCTCCGTTCGATGAAATTCCGACATTTCAATCTCATTTCTTTTCCACATCGCAGCCTCCGTCAACTGGCTCAGGCCATATCACAGAAGCTCCTTTGTCCATGAGCGGTATGTAAGTCTTATCAGTACAACCGATCCTTGATCACCGATACTCGTCGCAGTCACCGTCGTTCTCGGTGCGCAATGGGGAGATGAGGGTAAAGGCAAGTTGGTCGATATCTTATCGGCAGACTTCGACATTTGTGCACGGTGTGCCGGCGGTAATAATGCTGGACACACGATCGTTGTGCCCGTTGGACCCGAAAAAGTGAAGACAACCTTTGCTTTCCATCTTCTCCCAAGCGGTACGTCATCAGTTTTCATGGCCATCACATGTGTGGTAATGATCTATTAATCCGACAGGTCTTGTAAACCCAACATGCGTGGGCCTTATTGGTTCTGGAGTTGTTATCCATGTACCTTCCTTTTTCAATGAGCTTGATGCCTTGGAACAGAAAGGTAAGGTTCATCCTGGTCTAACACGCTTTAGTGATGACCGTTGTGCAGGCCTGAATTGCTCCGGTAGAATATTTATTTCAGATAGAGCTCACCTAGTGTTCGACTTCCACCAGATTGTGGACGGCCTGAAGGAGGTGGAGCTCGGTGGTTCCAGGTGTGACAGTTCATTGTCGTCATAATTCTTATTAACACTAAACCTATTTCAGCATCGGAACCACGAAGAAAGGGATAGGCCCAGCTTACTCAGGGAAAGCTTCCCGTTCGGGCCTTCGAGTGCATCACCTGTTTGATCATGATACCTTTGCGCAAAAGTTTCGTAAGATTGTTGAGGGTCGTTTCAAGCGCTACGGTCATTTCGAATATGACACAGAGGGCGAGATTGAGCGCTACAAGGTCATATTCTCATACCTTTCCAGGAAAATACCCAACACTTACCCAACCATTGATGTAGGTCCTTGCACAGAGACTGAAGCCTTTCGTTGTTGATAGCGTTGCATATATTCATGGCGCGCTTGGAGCGCACGAGAAGGTCCTCATTGAAGGTGCCAATGCGCTCATGCTTGACCTAGATTTCGGGACGTATCCCTACGTGACCTCATCGTCCACCACAATTGGTGGTGTATGCACCGGTCTTGGAATTCCTCCCAAAGCTATTGGACACACCATTGGAGTTGTCAAAGCATACACCACGCGAGTTGGAGGAGGGCCATTTCCAACCGAGCAACTTAATGTTGGTCTTCTTGTAATGATATACATGTATGTATTCACGACGTATTTGCAGCACATTGGCACCCACTTCCAAGAAGTTGGAAGGGAGTATGGCACTACCACCGGCCGGAGGAGACGTTGCGGCTGGCTAGACCTCGTCGTCATGAAACACTCATGCCTGATAAATGGTTATGATTCACTCAACCTGACGAAGCTGGATATCTTGGACGAACTCGAAGAAATCAAAGTTGCGGTCAAGTACATGATCGATGACAAGGAACTCCAATATTTCCCCGGTGAGTTAACCATGTAACTCAGCGAAGCATTATTCAAAGTTCCCCAGCCGATCTTGATGTTCTGGCCAAAGTCTCGGTGGTTTATGTTACGCTTCCTGGATGGAAGACGCAGATAAGCTCGATAACATCGTTTGACGACCTGCCAGACAACTGCAAGAGATACATAGGATTTATTGAGAATTTCTTGGGTACACCTATCGAGTGGATAGGTATTGGACCAGGACGTGAAAGTATGTTGAAGAAGACGGGCATGATGGTGTCGAATTAACCCTGTAGTTCGAACAAAGTATCTAGACTAAGTTAAGTATCAAGAAGAGGGAATTACATAAGCTGTCAGTGGGTATATAGAGCAACTTATTCTCACGCAATTGAGGCAATGGGTCGGTTTGACTCTGTTTGGTTGCACCCTTGGTCACTCTCTGTCACGACGACGGTCACCGCTCGCTGAAGACGCCGTAACAAACGTCACAACAAAGCCCAGTCACAATGAATGCAATGGACCCAGGGGCTCACCACAATCCATCACAAAGCACCCTCACTCCAGTTTCATCCTCCCGTAGACGGTCGCGAGAAAATGAGACGCCTCAACAAAGGCAAAAACGAGAGAAGGCTGCGGAGCGGCAGCGCAGAAAACGCGAGCGTGATCGTACTGTCAATAACATCAACGCAATGATGGCCTTTACACAACCTACGGATGCTCAGCCTCTTCCCCAGTCTCAGCCATCTCAACCAACTACCCCGGCTTTTACCGGTCAGGAAATGACGCCCGAGGAACTTTCTAGGCGCGAAAGAGTCAGGGCCGCCGCTCGGGAACGGCAGCGGAAACACCGAAGTCTCGTCAAGCAACGGAAGATGCGGGAGCTTGGGTTGGAAATGCCCAACGATATGATGCAGGGGATGGAGGAGTACAGAGTAAACGGAGACGGTCAGTATCAGCAAGTGCTTCCACATGAAATGCCGCACCACCCGCATGCAATGAACCCGCAAGACGCATCCTTTGCTCAAGGCCCACCTCCACAAACCGGTGGACAAAATTTTGCTTCGACGCTACTCCTCTCTTTCTCCTGTGCACCGCTTCTTAAGCAACATCTGCTAAGGACGTTGGCAATCACGAGCGACGAGCTCGCCTCCTTGGAGCCGGTTATAGCGGAGGCGTTTGATCAATGGGATCATCAAGTATGTGTCTCTACACCTTAGCGCTGCCGAAATATCTTACCTGTTTCTCTTAGCGTCGCATGCACTATGCCCAACAGGCTGCAGCAAAAGGTGCAGATGGTTCCATTCCTGGACCATCGGCTCCCCCATTTCCGAACGTTGACATGGCCGATCCGTCTAGCAATGGGTTTGGAGACCCTCCTCAGCCGCATCCAAGCGAGTTCCGTGCTCGATTTCATCGCCCTTTAGTTGCACCATCCCCTTTTCGCACCTTTAATCCTGACACCTCCACAACTGCCACGACTTCAACACCTTCAACCACAGCATCCGGGCCTTCTTCAGACCCGATAGATCCACATCTCAGCGTCGTTGTAGCGCCAGCAGACGCCAGACAAAATAGCGTGGCAGTGGATCCAGATTTTGGACAAGCCAAGGGAGAGGCGGAGGGGGTAGCGGTGAGGCTGGAGAGGTCATGACATTCTTGTAGGGGCTTCTTTGTAATCACTTAGGACATCTAGTCTTTTTCTTTTCTTTTTAATCTTCTGTCACTCATACATTACTTAGCGTCGCACCGTACTGCAGGTTTGTATATGCTTCCCTTACGGTAGTGTTCCGTCTCCCTCGGTGCTTGTCAGTTATTACTATGCGCGTTCCAGGAATTCGGAAGTTCTAGCTGCTGTTCCGGACAATATATATGGGGATTGGATCTAATACAAAGGAACGCTTCGGGTAGCTCGAGCTTGTAAACCCGAGAAAAAGGCTCCTATCGGGACCCGACTGATGTCCCTATCAAGTGAACATTGAATATTGAAGAACCGTTCTGTATGTATGGTAATCTTCGGAGACCACCAAAATGCGGCGAAAGGTGAAATCTGCCAAAGTCGTGAAGAGTACTCTAGAGTCTAAATGGTGCATGTATGTTGGATTCTAAATCATCCAGTTGTTCCACCCAGATGGGGTCAACGTTTAAAATTTGGAACGTAATGGCGTCGACCTTCTACGTATGCATATGTGTTAATCAGAGATTTCAAGGACAAGTTCTCCAGGAAGACGCGTTAGAGAACTTCTGTGATTCCATCGTAATAATTGAAACTCCGATTCAAAAAGGCTGGCCGAATTCGAGCGCTGGTAAACTGAGAAACACGCCAGAAACGAACACTTCGCTGCAACAGTTTTTGACGACGACCATGGCACTCAGTTTCATAGGGTGTGTGGATTTTCCATCATTTTCATCTTGCTGTTGATGTACTGTCCAGAAAACCAATCTCTCTTATTTCTCATTCTGATGTACGATATCGAGGAATACTGGCGGGCATTGACCCAGCAGCCTCCACGATTCAACTCTCCAATGGTGAGTTTCATTCTATGCAGTTATCGGGTTGGCACTAACTAGCTACTAGTATTCTCCATGGGTACAGAATCGAGAAGGTGAGCCACTGTCCTTTATGTGGCACAGCGCGCTTCTGCCTACCTTCTCGTACCCGACGCGTAATCCGTCCTTTTACTTACATACTTGCTTTTAGGTCACCTTCAGAATTTATTCCCCCAGTCCAAGAACCATACCAATACATCATTTTTCGCGCGTCCGAGGTGAAGGACCTCGCGGTCGATGAACCAACTCCACTTCGTAGTGTTCATGACGATCCTGCAGTGCTGGGGGTGAGCATGTTCCTAAATACCTCAGACAGATCATCAATAATTATTGTAGGCGTCTGCTCCGGGGGCTCAACCCCAATACGGTGCATACGGTTCTCAATACCAGCAACCTGCCGTGCCACAGCCGCAACCTCCACAAGTTCAGGGTCCTCCTGTCTATCCTCCAGCACCAGTGCAAGAGGCGTCTGCTCCCACAATGATCCCCGTTGTGCAATCGAATGACGCACCGGGTCCTAGCACTGGCCCAGGCCGTGCCAACCCAGTGCACACCGCCGCTGCTTCAATGGAAACTGTTCAACGCGCTTTGGGAGATTTGCGTGGACCCGGCAATGTTACTGCGCCCGCACATGGAGGCCGCGGTGGCCGACGCGGTCATCACGGTCATGGAGCAGAAAGAGATATCAAGGTGCCTTCGACAGATTTCGATTTCCAGACCTCCAACGCTCGGTTTGACAAGACGGCGATGGCACCAAAGAAGAAGGATGCCGACGATGAGAATGGCGTTCCCTCTGACCCTGAACTGTCTACGGACAAGAAGGAGGAAGAAGAGCAAGCTTATAACCCAACGAAATCATTTTTTGATTCTCTATCATCTTCAACGCAGGCTAGTCTGCCACCAACACGAGGGACAGGTGCACGGCGGGGTGGCGGCGGCAGAAATCGTAGGGAGGAGGAGAGGGAGCGCAATGTTGCTACATTTGGTGAGCCTGGGGGTGTAGGGTTGATGGGCCCAGGCGCTTACGTGGGAGGTTGGGGTGGATTTGGACGCCGAGGAGGGCGTCCAAGGCGTGGTGTGCCTCCTGTTGGGGGCCGTTAGGTATTCATATTTCTTACTTGCACCAGCCATCTTGCCCATCTTTACTGTTTAGGCTAGCAGTTATTTCATCACCCATTCGTAGGGTATACTCCATTCGTGTTAGCGGCACATGTGCCCTAATAACTTTAGAGAGTCATGTACTTCTCGTGTTTATCCCGATTCCCAATCTCTAATTTTCGATCAACTAAACAGATAAACATTGAATGTTCTCGCATACCTGTGGAATGTGTCAATGTGCATGAATCGAGTCTATAGCTAGCTAGCAATCTGTGTGTGCAATGACATTGTCCCTACTAGCTATGTTTTGGTCTTTGCCCATAATGAGTAACGAGTAATGTGGAGAAGATCAGGTTATATAGGCTAATTTTAAACTTACACTGCCTGACCCAACGAAACCCATGGTCAGCTCAAAGGTCACTGTGTTGCAGGACTCGCGACGTGATTTGACTCTCCCAGTATTTACACCCGAAGTTAAGGGACTGGGTGGTCAGCATCTGAATCAGGTTTATCTCAGCGACTCATCATCCCCTTCCTCATGTTCTAGCACGCGCCCACTCCTCTTACGCGTTAGTGCTGCCTTCTTCGCAGGAATTTTCGTATGTCTCGCTCTGGTTGCGCAATACGCCTCGTCAAACCAATCATGCCTACCCTTTTCGCTCTTCCCTGCTTTACTGCCTACACACGTTGGGACCCCCGAATGGCATGAATACCCTCCTGCTGAGCCCACCAACGCATTTCCCTCCATGTTCCCATCTAAGTACGTTCATATTCAGTTATCGTTGTTCTGCAGACTGGAGCTGTAGTTACCAGCGTCGGCTACCCGGGTCCAACACAAGCAGGTGCCGAGCCTGGTGTAGCTGCTACAGCTCCTGCCTATCCTTTGCATTCTGGTTCAGTGAATCTTGTACCCCCTACCAATTTGTCTCGGGACTTCGATATATTCCGCAGCTGGGGAAGTCTATCTCCGTGGTACTCCATCAAGCGTGGAAGATTTGGTGTGGATTCCAGTCCTGAAGTCCCCGACACGTGCCGCATCACAGCCGTGCATCTTCTGCATCGTCACGGCGCACGATACCCTGCCGATTTCTGTAAGATGATCATGTCTAGATTTTAAGTGGCTTCTTCTGAGAGAGAAGGTTTGCACGATAGCTAAAGGTACTGGACCGGGTGGGTTTGCCTCGAAGTTGAACACGTATGCAGAAAACGCCACGGCCACCGGGCCTCTTTCATTTTTGAACGACTGGTGAGTTAGCCAAAGTAAAAAGAGAAGCTAATGTCTGACTTTCCTACCCGCAGGACGTATAAGCTAGGAAACGAAGGTAACAGTCATACGCGTTAGATTGCACTCCTCCGATTACTTAAACATTGTTAGGATTGACACCATTCGGGAGGTCTCAGTTGTGTAAGAGGATCATCACTCTTGAATGACAGTTTGTGACATTATGTAGATGATCTGGGCGTGTCGATGCGCATGAGATACGGGTTCCTACTGAAAGTGAGTTTCAATGTCCCCCTGCTTGTTTCATAATTTGACCGCATCATTCAGAATTTCAGTGAAACAAGTACCTTGCCCGTATTCAGAACAGAGTCCCAGTAAGTTTTCAAAGAGTCGGTAATCCGCTTTCTGAAGATGGCGTATGAAGAACCCGGATGCTGAACTCTGCACAACATTTTGCTCTCGGATTTTTTGGTTACCCTCTCGAGGGTCAGTATCAACAACAAATCATGATCGAGGCCAAAGGAGTACGGCATCTAATCTCCCTTGAGATGCCCAACTAATTCGTGCATGGCAGTTCAATAATACTCTTGCACCTTACCGATGTTGCGCCAATAACGATGTTCCCCATCGGGGCTACCGCGGCGAACCATACGCCGATGCATGGAAGGCACTTTATCTCAGGGATGCCGTTCCTCGTTTGCAAACATATATCGACGGGCTCGAGCTGAACATCGAAGACGTTTACGCGATGCAAGAACTGTGCGCCTTCGAGACGGTTGCTCTTGGTTATTCCAAGTTCTGCGAACTCTTCACGGAGGAGGAGTGGGAAGGCTTTGATTATTCGTGAGACACTCGTTCGATGTAGTTTAACCACACCGCTGACTTAAACCAGGTACGACCTCAACCTCTGGTGCATACTATCCTTCAGATGTGACCAAAGTTGAATTCTGACAGAAAACCACAGGTACGGTGTAGCTTGGGGCTCACCTGTTGCTAGGGGAGAAGGAATTGGCTATGTGCAAGAGCTGGTATCTCGTCTCACACAGATGCCAATTGAAACGCACAACAGCTCCACCAACGCGACACTTCACAACGCTCTCACTTTCCCCTTCGGACACAGCCTTTACGTGGACGCGACACATGAAGTTGTGGTATTAAACGGTCAGTTCATCGATGAACTTGAATTTGGAAACGTCCTGATGCTTGGTCCAGTTCTTACCGCGTTGAACCTTTCGAGCTTCGCTGCCATGGGACCCTTGCCTACTGACCATATACCCAAACAACGTACATTTAGGACAGCCGAGATCGCTCCATTTGCAACAAATGTACAGTTCCAGCGTAAGCAAAAATCCTACAATCCTTCCAAATTTACACCTGATTAGTTCATCCTCGCAGTCCTGTCTTGTTCCACGGAACACGATCCACAAATTCGCGTGATCGTCAATGACGGTGTAGTGCCGTTGGACAATTTAAAGGGATGTCCAGAACATCCTCATGGGATGTGCTCGATCCATGCTTTTGTCGATGCGCAGAAAGAGAATATTCGGACCACAGACTGGGACTTTGTTTGTAATGCCGACTGGATTATTCCGGATGGATGGGAAACTACCATGGGATACCCTCCTATTTAGATTCATTGGTTCATCTGGTACTGCATTAACATAGTATGTTATCGATGGCTCCGCGAGGTTATAACAACAAAGCGGATTTACAATCTTTTTGTGGTGGGGGATGGAAAAGATCGATGTCGAGAAATGAAAAAAAAAATATTGCTGATGCCCGTAGAAGGCAAAGTCGCTTGACTCGTACAACTATCCTGAACGCAGATTCTTCGACTCAACAGAACCACCGGTATCCATGTTTGGTGGATGTGTTTTACTGGTCCGTGTCTGATCTAAATTATTCTGAGTCTTCCACATTCCAGAATCCAAACCGGGGAACGAATGAAGTCACTTGAGGTGCCTGATGTGGCTGTGCTACATTGCTATTTATGAGTCTCGGAAAGTCTAAAGCTTCCCTCATGCCAACGTTTTGCTGGTGAAAATGATGTCTACCTTCCGATATACGCGTAGTTTCTCGATGTTGGGGAGCTTTGGACGTGCTACTTCAAGAAGTTATGCGACAGTGACTGAGTTTCCACGACCCCCTCCTCCTACCGAAGAACCTCACGTCGAGACATTCTCTGCACCTTCCAGGCCCAGGCTGTATTACACCAGACCTCCACTCAAGTCCGACCTCCCTCGCATTCAAGTTCGTGCATTACAGTCCTACCTATATGCGCGCATCCCACTTATCCAATGATACAGAAACGTTGGCCATTCATTCTCGCATTTGCTACCATCGGCGTATCGGCATGGGCCGCATTTCTACTCTTCGCGACGAACCAGGAGAAGCTAGCGAGCTCTGTTGTAAAGCAAATACTGCAGACGGTTAGGGAGAATGAAGAACTGAAGGGTATGCTGGGAGATGCAATCCGACCGGAACCTGCATGGTACTTGAACGGCGACCCTTGGATAAATGGCTCGGTAATTACCACTACTCAGTTTCGCAGCATTCATTATATCTCATCCAATTTGTTTTACACACAGATCAACCTCCCCCAAGGCAATGTGGACCTAAGTTTCCGTCTAAAGGGCCACCAAGGCTCGGGTACTCTTTATTTTACTAGCATTCGGAAAGCCAAGGGAGAACAGTTCACTCCGCGTAAGTCCTGTGTGATTCATATCGTCATTTTGATTCTTATGTGACTTTAATCAGTGAGGTTCCGGGTCATCGGAGATGATAAGAGAGTGGTCAATATATTGCCTCAGACTGCAAGTTCTCGGCAATGATTTAAAACGAGTCATGGGCAATTCGAACATCTTTAAGCTGAAGACGTTACATTGCGTTACTTCAGCGCATGTCACTGGATTGCATCGCTGTCCTTCCCTACAGACCGTGTTAAAAACTTGTTGGGGAAACATCCACCCGTATACCAAGATTGGTAAGGTGTCGGACCCCCGCAATACAAGTTCGATGCCATCCATCACATTCACTTCGCATGCGCGTTTCAAATTCTACTTGAGCTCGAAGGCGTCAAAGGCGTATGCATCGTGAAGAGTTTTCCTCGCTTGGAGTTCTCAGACATCATCAGCGGCCATAATATGGGTCGATTATCCACATTGTGGAGTGATGGACCAACGCAATTCCCCCTCACCAATGCCGACATGTCTGGCCCAGCAACTATGGACAATCTCATTCCATGTGGTCTTGAACCACGGTAACATGTAAATCAACTACGTCCAAAAGAGACTTGTGTTATATGCGCGGAGAGTCCAAAAAATTAGCTAGTTAGGTATGATGTTTGACAATGCTGTACAAGTGATAGATGACATCTAACGTGCTGAGGAAATCCGAGTTAGATTCTATGATAGCCTAGTGCCAGATCAGAACCTTTGTCTGTATCTGTATCGCAGTTAATATAAGTTGTGCAATCGCATGTTTCAGTGCGTACCAACTTCAATTGCGCAAGGGACCAAGTTTCAAGTAAAAGCTTGCGCTTGGACATTGTACAAGCGAGCATAGTCTCCCTGACGGTCCATCAGTTCCTGGTGCGTTCCCGTCTCGACCACTGTCCCTTCCTTCATACACCTTGACTCGTCGTTCACATCAGGATGCAATGAGACAACCACAAACGATACATACAAGACGAGATCAGCAAACCTGGTGAGATGCCCAAAACGGTGCGTGACGAATATCATAGTTCTTCCTTTGCGGGCTTCCCTGAGCTGTTTAAATAGTTCATACTCGCCTTCGGGGTCCAGAGCAGAGCTTGGCTCGTCGACTGTAACAAACTTGATGTCCTCAGACAACATCCGCATAAAGGTCCGGGCACTAACTAAGTCAGCGAAACTTTGGTCAACGAGGCAGCTGGGTAGACTCACGCAATCAGTCTTTGCTTCTCTCCACCTGATCACCGTCAGCGCGCGCAACTTAGTGGACAATGGGATGTACATACCGGAGACAGCAGTTGGTTTATCCATCTTCGCGTACTCCGCTTCTAGTACCTCGTTCCCCCTCGCTGCATAGCTGAGATAGGCTGTCCTAATAGGTTGAAGTGTTGTGTCATATCCTTCGGTGAAGTTCTCGATGATTCTTTGAGCACCAGCTAACTTCGCTGCTTGACTGATCTTGTCAAGATCTGTTGCAGACGATGGTGACCCAACACCGATATTTTCGCTCAAAGAGAGTGGGAAAATGGTGTGCTCCTGTGTCAGATTGGCTGTCGCAGATCGCAGATCTGCAATTTGGTAATCTTGGATGGAATGCCCGTCAACTAAGATCGTGCCGGATGTGGCGTCGTAGCTTCGGGTGAGGAGCTTGAGTATGGTGGATTTTCCTGAGCCGTTTGTGCCGACGATAACTACCAATTGACCTGCTTTGATCGAAAATGAGACATTTTTCAGTGCATCTCTTTCAGATTTGCCGCTGGGGTAGCTGAAGGACACATTCCTGCCAGCGAAAATGTGAAGAGGAACAGCCACATGACACTCGAGAATCGTACCGGACTTCTAATGAGACACCAGAGGCGTCAGCTGCCGGTGAATATGGCATATTGCCATCTTTCATTTTATTTTTCAGATCGATAAGCCTGTAAAAGTTCTTTAAGCTGGCCAATTCACCCGGCCAAAAGCTTATCGTCAGCATGGCGACAGAAAACGTCCACCGGAGATGCGAGGCAGTTTGTTCCAACATAGCCAGCTGAACAACGGATACCTGACTTGGATTCGCGAGCGCCAACAGCCCGATATAGAGCTAATGACACGTTAGGAACGTGTGCGTAGAGATGGAGTAACTCACGACAGGGCCGTCATTGCAGAGGCACGAAAACATATCAGGCAAAGCCGTCGTTGCCCGTCCCCAAAGTGTCTCTATATCTCCGTTGGGTACGCTACGAAGTGCATCATGCACCTTCTCGTATTCTGTAGCCAAGTGACGTCAGTGAACCTCAAGACTACAGCTAAGAGATCTGCAACCTGTTAACAGATACTCCGATAAATTCCCACCCATCACTTCAGCTTTGTACGTGCTATACGCAAGCTCGGTCAAGGCCTCCTTTCGCAGGTAGTCGCGGTTGACTGCCTGTTTCACATAAGCTAGTCATGTCAAGACAATCTACTGACTGTGGACAAGAAAACAAACCTTTGCTCCAGATGTTATCGCTCGTTGTGCTCTGTGATATCAGGGGAAGAAAACACAATATAATCGAGATAGGTCCAGCAGTGGCGAATTCGGAGCCTAACAGGTGCAGTAATAATCGCAGTTGGAGCAGAAACGAAATAACATTCTTTCCAAGTTCGAGGAATCGTACGAGACAATTGAACACTCGCCCAGGGTCGACGTGAAGATGCGCTTCGTTATCTTTAACCTGACTTGAGCTCATTATTTTGCATCAATTTGACCCACCACAGACCTTCAGATGTAACCAGATCACGAACAATGTTTGCTGACAAGTCACCTTTAGTTGTGTTGATATGGTACAATCAAATGAGAATACCTCGGAGTATCCGTTCTTGAAGTCGATACTCGACAAGCACGCTGTATTTATCCTCTACATTTTTCCTGTTAACAATTACGATCAATTTAGCCCGCCGCAATTCGATGGAACCTTACGAAGACCAGCGAACGAATCCGGTGAATGCAGAACATGAAGCTCGAGTAATTATGGCAATACACAAATCTGTGTTCAGGGTTTTGTCTGCCTCGCCTTGCGAAATAGAGCGTTGGATCTTCGAGAGTAGTTGATTATATGTGAGACAAATTAAAAGCATTCCACGCACGAGAAGTAGAAGGCGATTTGAGAAGTAAAGGGACAACGGATCTTCAATTGCGTACCAGAGGTGCGAAAGCATCATGAGCCAGAACAATGTAGGGCTGATAGAGTAAACATCCTTGCACGCGCGAGTCAAGATGGGGAGATGTGCCGATAGAAGATCCCACCGGAGACTTGGGAGCCTGAATGACGTATCATTGGCGATTAGTATGCGCCACACCCCAAGCCTTCGTTCAAGGAAGGGAGTTTTCTCTTTCTGCGTGTCAGTTCGTAGCAGAATACGACGTGCCCAACTGAACAAATATTGCATGATTAGAGAGAAACCAGGATGAGAGCTCAGAAGCTGCGGGATCCAGAGGTTATGGCTTTAATAGTCGGACGGCCCGTGACGGGTCGATGACTCGGACAAAAGCAGGTATTTCAAGCACTTTAGGGATGGGTAATGATTTTCTGATGGATGCAGTCGGAAGCATGAAGTTACCGGGCCCTATGACTGTGATCGAGGCGATGCGTTAACCAACATACAAAGCAAGATTACCGGCTCAAGCTGCCACGGAACTTTTTGAATTGGTAGATCCACGCAAGATATACGTTCATAAGACGATTGACTGGACGTGAGTCAAAAATTACACCCGGTAATCAAGAAGGTGCGAGGCCTCGATCGGTCTTTTGAACCCAGGTATAAGTCACAGTAGTGGCACGAGTCGTGCATGTGTTGTGCCACAAAGGCTGTTATCGATCAGATCGCGTAGGCTAGTGTGGGAGCGACAAGTCTAAGGTGGGCCTAAGGACGATAGTCACGATACCTGTTGCATTTCCGACATAAGGGGGTGGGTTCGAGGGAAATCGGTGGGTTCAACGTACCGTCTATTGTCTGTTTGAGACTGAATGTAAGGTACATGTACGTACGAGCGTGCGAGACTGCAAGAAGAAGGGACGACTAATTATCTTCCTTCTATTGGGTCTGCCTTGGGTGTGGTGAGCACAGTGAGGCAATTGCTCAACGAGTCACATAATATGTAATAGTAAACAAGAACAAGCTACTATGTAGTACTAACCAAATATGTAATCTCTCAGTACTTCCTCAAAATTCACACCATCCGGACATGTCGAAGACAGATTTTACCCTAGGATCGCTCTATATTTCAGGGGTTGCACGCACCACACGTCGGGCTTATCATCCCAACTAGCCGCACCTCAGGCTGCCTGGTCCACATCCGCATCGACAGTGACGTAACACCCAACTGGACCTACCAGTGTAGAACTCAGCGCATTGAGGGAGATATGCTCATTTCATCGCTTCACCGCTTTAGAGACGTTAGCATGTGTTCTATCACTCCAGAGCAGCTACAGGATCCTGCGCCTCAGAACGATGAGTTCGGAGAGTGTTTCTCGTGGGTGTTGGACCATGAGGAGTTCAAGGCACTTTGGCACGGTCAGATTGTCCCATGGAGAGGTTGACTTTTAGCTATGGAGTGATGGGGAGAGGCTTTGAACGAGCGGAATATCGTGCCCTCATGCCTTCTGAATCCCCTTTCTCTGCTGGAGCTCATTTAGTCCCGTAACAAGCTCAGTGTACCGTGATGAAAATCAACTTGCTGTGAAGATGCATGAACTTCTATTAAATACATGGGGTGAGCGTGGCCAAAGGCTATGGCAGGCTACAGTAACATCTCATAGATGACCAGTAACTGTTGGAGTATATTTATTTCTCAAACTTCCTATCTTACCATTATAGCTTAGAGACTGTTCCATAAGGGATGAATTCACTCCCACTTCAACTAATGCAGGCGTTGGTATGTTTGGGCACGCGAGGAACTTGTGAGCACTGACATTGCCCATCGGGTCCGTCGACATGAAGGACTCGGACGTTAGATGCCATGATCAGAAGAGGACATACCCTGTTTTTCAGTCCACTTTGAGGGCCTCGCTCAGGCAGGCATAAGAGAGCCAATACTTCGATGATACTACTAAGACTGATCGCTGACATGTACACTATCGATTAGGGCCGCATATCCGAAACGAAAATCGTATGTAGAGTAATCAAGCTAGGAAAATTTAGATGTCGTTTGTACTGTTGAATGGAGGTGAGATTATAGTAAGATAGACATAGAAAGATCAAGATACGACCTGATCACGGGTGCGCGGGAGGAGAAAATTTGATCCTTGGCCTAAAACAGGTTTCCGTAATCTTGATACCCGTAGTGGCGACGCCTGGAGCTATGATAATCTACAGCAAGCGATGATCAGTAAGCACAGATCCGATTAGATAGGCGCTGAGCGCTCATAATTAATAGGAGTTCCGAGGCGAAGAGATCGGATAATGGAAATAGACGCACACGTGCTGGTATCGCGTTCTTGATTCAAGCCCGCAACGGCACCTAGATTGATGTATCCCTCTGAGACTGTAGCCGCCTTTCCCTTTCCGGCGGACTGCCCAACTCCACTCACGTCGATCCACGTGGAACGGCAGAAAACGCAAGTGATGTTGTGTCCGCAGGATTTAGCCCCTATGCCAACACATCAGTGCCTTGCGAAGAGGGCAGGAAGTAAATGATGCATACACTGTGTGAAGCACTCTTTGTGCACGGCGTTAGCGCAGGTCTCACACCAGATGAGGGTGTTCTCGTCTGCATTATGCATGCCCTCGTAACAGATGGGGCAGTCGTCCTCTGGGCCGGGCGCGCGCCGTTTTTTCATGGGGTCGGCCCCTTCAGAGGTGGCACTAGCTTTGCCAGTGGCGCGTGCATATGCGTCCCGAACGCGCTGGTTGACAACGGAGTTGGGTGCCGGAGGCGCGTGTGCAAAGATATCTTGAAGCTCAGAGGTGAGAAGAGCTCTATGGTGACTGTTTAGTGGGAGAATGTAGTATTCAAATAAGGTGCTGACTTTTGGTACCATAAGCCTGAGCTTTGGCTGACTTGAAGGACTACACGATGGATTCAGTCGCGTCAAAAGGCTGTGGCAGAAATAAAGCTCAAAAATACCTTTAAGAAAGATGAATAGCTTCACGTAAGATGATTAGAAAAGAACGTGATGTAGAACCAGAAGGCCTTACTATGTGCTTGCAATGGTTGCCCTTGTTGGCATCCGGGCCTGTCAAGCGCCCGAGTTAGGGGCTAATTAAAGGTGAAAGAAATTGCGACATGCAGTTGCAGGATGGAGACTTGTCAATGATGACGGTGTAGACCTGTGTTCAGTTTAGCAAGAGGAATGAAGGAATAGAGATGAACACACACATTTCCCGTAGAGCCTGTCACGCTAAACTCCTCACGCAGCTCATCGCCGTTACGCTTCCTCTCGACCATGAAAAACCTTGAGCGTATGTTCATAATACGCTCTACTGCGAATGTAGAGTGGGTACGTTACCTTTGGGACATAACCCTATCTACGCGATCAAGGATATTTTGTGGGCACTTCTTCTTAAACATTGCACCGCGTTTCTCTGGGGGAGGTTCATTCGGATCATTCTTCTTCTTCCGTTGTTTCTTGGCCGGAGGGAGTGCAGGTGATTGAACTTGAGTCTGAGGCTGCACCTGAGGTTGAGAACGCTGCATGTTCAGGTAGTTGTAACTGTAAGATGGATATGGAACAGGTGGCATCGTCATCGCAGCAGCATTGGTAGCAGCAGGAGTGTAAGAATAACTGTAAGGGGCCTTGCTATCAAAAGTAGAGTTATACGACGTCAAATAGGGATCGGGGCCCTTGGCAGTGGTGTTAACCCTGAAGGTGTTAGACGAAGAAGCGGGGATGCATGTTGGTGCTGTCCTCTTGTACATTGGGTCAGGTCCACTGAGATCAGCATAATCCCAATCTTCAGGTTCGCGCTGTCGTTTTTTCGTGCTGGATGGCATGCTCGACGTAGAATTGATGAGCGATTGGGAACTTGAATGCTCGAATGGGGTCAAACTCCGCAGGCAGCTGAAAAGGATGAAATTATAAAAGCGAGATCGACGTGATGAACCAAGCATGCACAAATACGAGCTCATCGTTGGACTCATCCCCGTTCTATCTCGCTGCAAATGTTATCCAAGTTGACGTGTTGACGGCACGTATAGACACTAGATCCTAATTGCTGTCCACATCAGAATACATCTCAGGTCGCATCATTAGATGTGCACTCGTACGCATGTCCTCCCAGGATTGTCAGATTTTAATCTTCAAGTTGTCGAACTTTCGTCCAGCTCCTACGTTCACACTTTCATTGGATTGAGCTGTCACCTAACCGTTGGTCTCCATCACAGTCCAACGTCTGGAAGCACTGGGAACGATTATGCGAGTTGATCTTCGATCGAAGTCCCAGCGATAATGAGCGCTTTCGGTGGCAAACACATTTCACCTATATAACTCGCTCTGGCGGCCATGCGGCAACCTCCTAGTTTTCTTTCCTGCTGTCCACCACCCCCCAGTCCTTTTGTATCAACCTTTTGTAGACTCGTATTCAGCCTTGCTCGATGAACGAAGGAAGTCCACCTACGAAGAGCGCTGGGAGTGACTACAGCGAAGTTACTCACACCCCATCTTACAATGATGTCGTTGCAGCCCTCCTCTGTCCCACCATCACGTACTGGATCTCCTAGAGCATCCTGTGGGTTGATTTACCAGTTGTGGGACAAGCTAATCAAGTGGCGTTCCTCTGGAGTCTGGAAGAGCTGGAGGGTATCCGAACTCTGAACCCACGGTTGTTAGTCCCAGCAGACGGATTTCCATTCCCGCTAGGACAAGCCAGATAGATACAACTATGACTCTTGCTCTTGGCATGACATATGCGACAATCGCTACTGCAGATACCTTCACCAATTACCTCTCTTGGTTCCGCAGCAAATCCTGGCCAGGATAGCAATTCAGGCACTGCGAAAGCGAGTTGCAGCGGTGTAGTTCACAAAGTTCTTATGTTAATGATGCAGCCGTGGTTATCGTCAGGCCACCGAAATATGTGGATGGAAAATCGCCGATGCCACCACAGGCGTTCCCCTGATACAACCATCTTCATTCTATTGGCAGACTAGGTGTTGCCATGATTCACGTACCAGGAATTGTCCGATATATTGCCTCAACAACCAACGACCAACAACTTACAATCCGTTCCAGATCTGAGTGACACGCTCTCCCGATCCTTAGACTCATGAAGGTGTTCAACTTCATTGCTAACGAGATTGCAGGGGTACAGGCGTTTATCTCTGCCTCGGGATATTGTGGATAATCAAACCCATTCACTTTGTTCTGCGCTCCTTTTTCCAAAAATTTCTTTTGTCTCTCGCCCGAGGAGGAGAAATGGGTTGTAGGACCCGAAGCAGCTTCTCCTTTGGATCCCACTCCATTTCTACCCAGCGATGCATGTCCCAGACACAGACAACACTCTGGTGGTGCACAACAACGCCTTGCAGTTCGACGCACACGGCACATCATGGCACGAGTATCAGAGGCTGCACTGTCTCCCGACTCGCGATAATGTATTTGGTAGGTTGTGCCTTGACATATTGACAAATGAGTATACGACGCACATCCTCACAGATCTCATGAAACATGTCTCCTGATGTTGCACGCAAATATTTCTATACCACACCAGAAGATGGAATCAAAGGTCCAAGACAAGTTTTATTTATAAGGAATGGCTGTCTTCCTTCCATTGGGTCTGCCTATGGGCTTGAACGCGGTAGCCTGCGTTAGTTCGGATCGAACGCTTGTGACTATTTATTGTGAACAAAAGGCGATGCCTTTTATTTACGCAAGGCTGCTTTGAACTAGGCTTGTCAATCCTTGCGCATCGCGAGCTTCCCTTGGCACAAATCGACACGGGAAGGACATGGGGTACCTACTGTGATATCAGCCCAACATATATCAAATGTCCAATGTCCAATGATACACACGACGATAATCCTGATGCCCACTTGATTTGTGGTTCTTGTCCAACAGGTTTCTCGATAGTGAACGTTGCTAGTATACATGTCACTGCACACCAAAGCGACGCATTCGCAATGTATCTTCCAGGACTTCAAGATTTGACGATTAGAACAATCGAACATAATCGGAGAGTGTATCGCATTACCAGCGCCTACGCCCATAGCCAAATAACCAAGGAAGTGTATCGTCATTCAACGTGCCGTCAGGGTTCAAAAAGCGGTCAGGAAAGAAGGATTCCGGCTCAGGATACTTCTTCGGATCGTGGCTCATGGCCCTAGAGAATAGCAATTATGACAAAGGTTGACAAAATTGAACTGCAACACAAACCAGATATTGGCCATGACCGTCGCGCCTAGATATCAGGTACGAGGAATGCAAAACAGAAGAGTTCGGGCGATTGCACACCTTTTGGAATGAAGTAGCCGCTGTAAAAGTCGTCTTCCATATTGGAATGAGGAATACCTCGAACACGCTCAGTGATTCCTGACATTTCGAATGCTTTCAGGGGCCTACTTACCTAACGGTGCAACAGGATGCCATCTTTTCACTTCTCTGACGAGCGCACCAATGTACGGGAGAGCTGGAAGGTCATTAAAATTGGGAAGACGATCACAACAGACGACCTTGTCAATCTCTGATTGAGCACGTTTTTGGACGTCTGGATTGTTCATCATGGCAAGGGTGAATACGAGTAGAGTGCTAGTAGTCTAGGAAAGAATGATCTATCTTTGAATGAGCGCTTGGTAGAAACGAGACCTACGGTCTCAACAGCACCTAATGTTTCCGAAATAATGACGAACACATTAAGGAGATGAAAATGGTGAATTGAACTGCGCGCACCAGCATAAACAGTAGCAGCCGAGGCTTTAATGTCTGCCACCATTCCTAGGTTGTCCGTCTCTTGGACTATATGATATTTTTCCAGCGTGTCAGAAACCATGGATGACTGTGCAGTCCCATTCGCCTATTTTGATGGTCAGCATACCCTCCTGCAAACTGCAGAAGATAGACTTGCTCTGCTGTGGATGACATATTGATATGGCATGTCCAGCATGTCCTTAACGTACTTCTTTGATAAGATTGCCTCTTTGAATCCCAGGCCTGGGACCCAGGAAGGTAATTTCATTACTACTCGCACAAGAATGATATGTCATTAGGCTCGATTTCAACTATTAAGGCACTTACAGAACGGAAATGCACCAAACAAAGCGGCCTTTTCTGGGGTTGCGACCCTGGTGAATAGGTCCAATGCACGCTTCGCGGCATGGAGAATAGGATCGTTGTACGATGTAATATCGTAGTCATATACGACTGACATTACGACTGATGCAGCAAATCTATATAGTAGTGGAATCCAATGGTTTCAATAAAAACACATTAATACTGACGCTTCAAAGTGACCGGCATAATTCTCAGGATTATGATGTATGGATGGGAGCATCTCATACGCTTTCTGTAATTGCTTCGGGCGGTAGGTTAACGCTGCTTCAGACCGAAAGACTTGATGGTAAAGGCGCCTATGAGTATTAAACATTGCCCCGTATCTTGCCAGCGATGTCGTCCATTCCCAGCCGAAGCTGTAGAGGTAGCAGATTGTGAGTTGATCAATATACTTATACAAATAGTACGCACAGGTCGATCGTGGCTATGTATGGTCTGTCAGAATAGATTCGGGATCGACCTTCAAGCAATTCGTTCGCGACTTCCTCGGAATTCAAAATAATCATGTCCATGTTCAGTAACCTGGTATACACGATATCACCTACAAGCGCTGTCAGGAGATTGATGCAAAGAATGAGAACACGTACCATAGGTCTCTCGCATCTCAGCGTATGAAACCCAAGGTGCAGCAGCTTTGACATCAAATACGTTTCCGAGAAAGGGGATCGGAGTAGGACCCGGAGGCAAGCGCCCCTTGTGGGTTGACGTTCGTCGGGCAATTGCAAGGCAAGCCAATATGCCAATTGCTATTGCGACACTGTCCTGTATCAAGAGGCCCATGGCGAACGTTTCACGATAAAATAAAGTTCTGCATGAATGAGACTTGTTTCTTATATCACGCTACGAGCCTGTGCAGAAGGATCAACGTTGTGGCAGAAAAAACTTACAGCCTGAGGTAGTTTCATATTGGACCAACACTACACAAATGCCGCCTGAGTGGCATCATGATAAGAACTTCTTAAGGATGGAGTATTGGTAGCGCTATATCACCACGCTCCTTCCCGGAATCCAGATCTGGCTGTTTCGAGAGTGCTGCCGCAGTCGAGTGTTGTCACGGTGCTAGTTATGGCTCTGGTTACCGCTCCGTCACTGGTATTCTAGTCTCGAACCAGACGTTTCGGGACCACCTTCGGGTTCTTGGGAAGCGCCAGCGGTGCTATTTTCTGGTTCGAGACCATGGGTATTCCCAGCCTGGGAGAATTCGGTGTTTGAAATTTGAACTGTGGTATACCACTCCCTGCAAGTGTTCTTTAGATCTTGCAGGGGTCTCATCGTTCAGCCTGCTGTAGGTTTTGATTTGTCACCGAGTCAATCTATTGTTCCAGTAGCCAGACCTTAAAGGAAGACATTCCTTCCTTCCTTTCAAGGAGGAGGGCGACACGTCAATGAGAGTGTTCGCTGAAAGTGATGTATGGAACATCGCATTTACAATTGCTGGTTGCTTGTCAACACCCTCTCCGGGGCCCTCAGTTCCACTTCGGCAGTCCAGATCTGCCCTCGCAGATTGGTTTGTTGCAAGATAATTAGAGGCCGTTCTGCTCGTAACGCAGGATGATCTCTTAACCTACACCCTTGCCAGCCGCGGTTCACCGCGCGAGCAGACCACTAAAATTTGACTCTTTGTAGTAAATTGCAGTGTGCACGTTCGAGTAGATCACGGAAGCCAGGTAAGTGCAATTTGGCTTTTTGCACGTGCGATGATTACTACTAATTGTTGCTTACTTTTGAAGCAAATCCTCACAATATTTCCAACAAAGGTACACGTAGCCCTGAACGCTCTTCTCTCTTTTGATGATGTATTGATGCCTACCATCAGGACGGAACTATCTGACATGAAGTTATGAATGAAGACGTTGCAATGAAATAAATTGTAAGAATGAAACACTGATACTGTGCATACATTCACGTGCTGCACTTGGTTTGAACAGTAGCAAAAATAATCTACCATTCCGAGTTGCGGCCCGGCCAACGGGATGCTCTACCAGGATCCTATGGTGTTGAAGAGGCTCGTCATCAAAGCACTAGAGTATAAGTAGTGACGTAACAACTGATTTCAGTCATTATGCCCCAAACTCCTGTCTGTTCATTCACGATGTCCATCACAGAAAACTATGGCCTGCCCACTTCATCTATTCTCGACGCCAATGTATGCACAAAGTTTACTCTGAAAGGCTCACTGGATCCCGATCTTGATGTTAAATATAGGTCCGACGAGGCATTCGGCAGGCATTGGTCGATTTTTATCAGCGCGTAGGCTTGAAATATGTAGAAGTCAAGCTAGACGAAGCATTGTACAATGAATGCTGCCAGGAGGCCACGAACCGCGGCTTTCCGATGGACGGGAGTTATTCTATCCGTCCGTACATGGCCATTGGTGTGGCCACCTTCTGTCATTGCTACGCCTACCTCCCTGATCGTGCAACTAAGATGTGGATCTGCCTGTACACTGCCCTCCACATCTATATCGACGACAGGGTAAACAGGGGAAAGGACACCAAGCATTTGTACCGTTTCCACAAACGGTTTGCGAATTGCAAGCCACAGGGTGATCCAGGCCTACAGGCGTTGGATTCGCTCTTGCGCGAAGTCCATCTTTATTACCCCGCTTTGGTATCGAATTTGATTACTACGTCCTCCCTTGACTTTGTGTCTGCGCTTTTGATTGAACTCGATACTACGGATATGCAGGTATGGCGTCATTCAAGAATAAAGGTGGCTTAATCTCGAACCTCTCATGTTGATAGATTTCGACCAAGGCTCCTTTCTACCCGGAGTATTCTAGGCTCTTATCGGGCATAGGGAGTGCATTTTCCTTATTTATTTTCCCCGCGACAATCCCGTATCAGGAATACATTCAATGTATGCCGGACCTAATGTATGTCGTGAACGGCGTGAAGTAAGTACCAGATTCACGACTCCTATAAGACTTCCTAATCTGCTATTAATCAGCGATATACTGTCATTCTATAAAGAGGAAGCTGCAGGCGAGAACGCAAATTATGTGTCGCTGGTGGCGGCCACGCGCGGCCTCACCAAATTGAACGCTCTGCGAGGACTCGTCGAGAAAACCGCGGAAGCGCATCATAATATCCTCGAATGCCTAGAGCCGCATCCTGATGCCTATGACGCCTACGTCACTTTCTTCGATGGATGTGTCAAACTTTATGCTGCCTTGAGAAGGTATAAATTGGAGGAGATTATGTTGGAAGGATCATCTTCCTACAATTCCCGCTACCCCTCTGTAGTGAGTCATCCCATGTTTCGAGTTTGGTTCAAAAATGGCGCGCGTTTACAATCGTGGTTTTTTTCTGGCTGTGTTGTGTCCTGCTTACTGATCCTGTTTCTGGGTATTGTATCCCATACATACGTGTAACATGTCTCAGCTGAGTTGGTTGTCTTCACTACGTAAAACTTGATAGTCTGCATTTGTGTTGGTTTTGTTATTTTATTCTATGTTGAAGATTAATTTGTTTCTGTTGCTTGAGCTTCGGTTTATGTAATGAATTTTCTTTCGATTCACCGAAACGCAGTGATAAATTAAACGAGGGGTGCAAAAACTGCCGTCCTCTACTAACTTGATACCGCGACGAAGTGCTGTATCTATCACATATGACATCGGGTATTTCTGCACAAAATTTTCACTTATTTTCGTGGCTGTTACGCAAGCTGCTAGGCAATCAACCAAAGTAGTCGTTTCTTACGATGTAGCACTTCAGTGGAGTTGTACTCGCTTTGGTCACCGGTCAAATGAAGTATTGATCAACCTGCATCCATTGTTAATAACCTCTTGAAGACACATGTTTCTGGGTTCGTGACAATCCTACTTACCTTCTGCGCAGCGGTCGTGTTCACGTAATGACTTAGTGTGCAGAGTGATTGTGATTGTACATGTCAAGACGTTGATCCTGGTCATTTGGAGATTAAATTCCCTGGCTATCATAGGATTTAGCCCCTACGCGTCACACTGAAGGGTTTTCTGCTGTCAACGACAACTTTTCCTTTCAGAGTTCGTCCACATCATCTGCATGACATATAACTATGGGTATAAATAGCTGGCACTCTGAGGTACTTAGACAACTTGAAACGTAACGACGCTCACGTTGCACGATTGCTTTTGTAGACGAGTCTGACAAGAGTCTCGCTGTCTCGCTTCGTTGTCGGTGGCGTCCGGGCCCAGTAAGGAAGCAAATGACGCATACACTGCGTGAAACACTCCTTGTGCACGGCAATCGCACAGGTCTCGCTCCAGATGATGTGTTCTCTCACACATGCCCTTGTAACAGATGAGACATCTGGATCAGGGGCGCGGCGCATTTCACGGGATCAGACTCTTCAGGGGTGGCGGAGTGGCGTGTGATATGCGTTTCGAACACAGCAGCGTTGGGTGTTGGGAACGCATGCGCGAATATATCTTGATACTTGTAGGTCAGAAGTGCTCTATGGTATGTCCGTTGGGAGAATGTGGTATTCAAGTAAAGTGCTGAGTTGTACCATATAAGCTGGGGCGTTGACTGATTTGAATGTTCAGCTGTCTGCAAAGGCTGTAGCATAAATGGAGATCGGAGCACCTTTGGGAAAGATGAATAGTTTTAAGGTGGTTACATAAAAAAAGGACGTATGCGCTTCAGCAGTGGCTGCCGATTGCTGGCGCCAAGCCGCCTGAGTTGACGCGGCATGCAGATGCAGGATGTTAGCTTTTCAATGATAACAGTGTACGCGTTCAAGTGAGCGCGAGGAATACATAACACTCTGAATCCTCGCACCTCATCGCTGTAACGCTTCCTCTCGACATGGAAAACCCCGGCTGCGCAGTGAAGATAAGTATGCTCGACAGTGAGTTCACAAGAAAGTGCATTAGCTTTGGGACATGACCTTATCGATCAAGGATACTCTGCAGGTATTTTTTTGACAGGATATATCGCAGCACGTTTCATTGGTGGTGGTTCATTTTGGCAGCATGCGCAGGGCCGCTTCAAAAGTTGAACATCTGAACCAAACATGCACAAATTTAGGTGGCAGTCTGACGGTCTTTCTCCTTACGTCTGCCTAGAGCAGACTTAAGTGGTCGATTTATTGGGTTTTGAGCAGAATCGGCCTCTCAACCTGACTCAACGAACAAAGTCAATCATCCTCAGAAGAAGCGCTGGGAATGATTCAGGCGAAATAACTCGGACCATAGTCTGTGACACTCTGAGAGTGACATTTAAACTGAGGTATGCTAACATTGCCGGTACAACTACCAGTTGGACATGTAGCTGTTCCCTCTCACACCTTCGCAGGCTGGATCTGGCAGAGGACCTCGGCGGTTCGTTTGCAAGTTCTGGGGAAAGATACTTAATTGAATGAGGGGGTCGTTCTTTGAGGCTGGAAGCACTAGATGGTCTCTTCACCATTCAGCTCAACATCCAAGGTCTACTGCGCGGGATCCGTATCTGATCACCAGGTAGGTATTTTGGCTGAACTGGACTGGGCTTCTTCAACTTCAGGGAGAATCGTTTGACCTGACCACCTGACCTGAAGTTCGTTATCGGTAAGAGTTTTGCAATCTTTGCGCATTCTCTAACATTCTGCGACACGTGGCATAGTCGAGAATCTGAAAGGCTCACAGGCATACATGGGTGCCGGAGTGAACATCCTCGAATGCTGTCCGCCGGTTACTCGCTGAGACCCCGCGACCGAGACCGGGAACTGGGTCAGCAGCACGGAGGTATTTTGTGGCAGTCAGCCACCGCCCATACGATAGCCGACCGGTAGGAATGCGACGATCTTAGCTCATGTTTCTGATCGAGAAAAACCTTAAAACATTATGTGGACACCGTGACACTGGATACCTGAGGGTTCCCGATATCCTCATTACTTGATAGCGGTGAGCTAAAGAAAATTAAGACCTTTTCCCCCGCGCTGGGGTTAAACCCCTAATACAGAAGGAACGACTGTCTTCATTATATTAGGGTCTGCCTACGGGAGACCAGGTTAAATCATACGCCGAAACGTATAATGTCGATGACATTGTCCGATTTAGTCTCCTAAGAAAATGAACAAGATAACGGGGTGTAGCATATGGGCAACGAAACAAATTATTACAAGCGCTGGCGTACCAACATGAACCAGCGTCTATCGATGGCTTGCCTCACAGATGGGTTGGTACTCTATTACATAGCGAGGTACGAGCGAAGGAATGGAGTTAGGTCTTCGAGCAAACGGCAAACGTGATATAGCACCTCTTGTTCTCGCGCCGCAACTACCGTTCGTCGCGTGTACAACGCCGTGCTCGACATCGTGCTCGTCTTTTCTTTTCTTTTCCCCACCCTTATCTCCCGCTCTCTTCGTGGTATACGATTCGACGCCTCACTCTCCATTTCACTCACTCACACAAGGGGCCTTGAGACCACATATTGTCGGACTAGGCTAGTAAACGAGTCTCAGTCGACGGTAAAGAGACTGATATTCCAATGGGGACAAACCTAGTAAACGAGTCTAGGGGTCAGTCGAC
>LVVM01005453.1:9608-29709 GCA_001882365.1 Rhizopogon vesiculosus | reverse complement strand
CATATTTGGCGGAGACAAAGGAGTTCCAGAGTTCAGGGAAGACTACAGCAAACCTTGGAACCCTTTCCCGACGGATGTCTGGTACCTCGGGCACACTATCTAAGAAATATTCTTCGAAGCAGTGGAACAGTGCAATATCACCTTTCACGCTCTCATTTTGACAAAACAGCGCCACTCAAGCGTGGAATTCTTGAGCAGTCCAGTATCGAACATGATGCACACAGATCCAGCACAATGACCAAACATGGACGATGTATTTTCTCGATTCCAGATTCTACGTCAGAGTTTTAGTAACAGCGAATTACGTTCCCGGGTGGCTCATTTCGACGAGAGATCTCTTTTTGATTTCATAGCACACTGGGCCCATCGCCTTGAGTACATAGGGCCGCCTAGTGCACAAGATTCCCCCACTGACGCATACCCCCGTGGCGTAGATCGGGGTCCTGTAGAACCAGTTTCATTACAATGCACTGGTTTCCCGAGGATTGGTCTCTTATCCATACTGACGATATAATGTAAGACGACGTGCAGACATTCAAGCCGGACGCAGTTGTTTCCTCCTCGAAGGTATTTCTGACAACATAACAATGCTTCTGCGTCAGTCTTTTTCATTGCCCAGGTCTTCTCGACCTGGCGAAAGCACTGTCGCACCTCCCAATTCAGAGCATGACCGTCAAACGTCTCCGCAAAAGTGAGATGGTAGTTGGAAGGACAAAAGGTCTCCGTCGCTGATGAGTCAAATTCACAACTGAGACCAGTCTATGTAGTAATATTCATAAAAACATCTATTCCGAGTCGTCTTTGAGGTTCAGCAAGATTAAGTTTACGCAGTGTCGTTCATCAGCTGGAGATATTGTGAGATCCAGGTCGAGGCCTCGAAAGATAAGAATGGGCACACTTGGCGTGTCGAATCCTTCTCCCTTGAACACATGCTCAAGGTGACCACCGCATATGGTACAGATAATCTCTGTCATCGGCCTGACACGTGACCCCTCCTCTTGCTGGTTGACGGCACCAGGCTTGCTAGGATGAAATATCAGAGATGATATATCTCACACGATATTAATGATAATTTACCATCAAAGAAAGCAGGCCATCCACAGCCACTGCTGAACTTCGTACTGCTCTTGTAAAGTGGCGTTTCACATCCAGCACAGCAATACACGCCTGCTGCGTCATGGTGGTTATACTCGCCTGTGTTGGGTCCTTCCGTCCACTTCTGACGGAGGATTCTGAACTATTGACAGCGTAAAGAGTCGGTACACCTGCTCTGGAGACAAGATGGCACGCCATTCAGTTTCGGTCTTCGAATTTGAGTTGTCTTCCATAACGAAAGAGGATTGGTGTAATCGAGATTTGAAGATTAGAGGCGAAGTTCTTGAGCTGGTGAAAGGAAGAGACCTGTAATAAGAGACCCAGGTCACGGTCGTGATGATACCTGGTATATATCACTGCTTGCAGGTTGAGTTCACCCGTTGAGCGCAGATGCTGTATTATACTAGTGCGCGGGTGTTGTCGGTATCCCTGAATAAATCGTAGCTGCTGGCTCCTTCCCTGACTCGGACTTGTTAATGAGCAAAATGATCAGCATAGTGAGGATCCTTGTTAGAAGGAACGACTATCTTCACTTAGTCTCCCATAGCCAGACCTTTATAGACGGAAGATAGTCGTTCCTTCTGTTACTGTATTGGCAAATCAGCCACATACCATCTATGGGTTTGATCTAGATCAGAACATACAATAATTAGCTAACTTGAACACTTCCATCAGATGATCGGATGATCAGATTCCAAAAAATGGATGCATCTTCTACGAGTAGATTGCTAGTTTGGATTGGCAAATTACATACCATCACCGTAAATCGTATGAGCCGGGAAAGAAAAGGGAAGAAGTTGGCGAACTTCCAAGAATAGCCCATAGTATGACATCACCTCCGACTCTTCCCATTACTTACTTTCTCTATTTCGCCCTTCAAGAAGTTACAAGTTGAAACTTCGAAGTTTATGCTTTAGGAATCGGAAGGCAGCGCTCTTACTTCCGTATGTCATTCCAGTTGGAATCCCCAAGACATGTGTTGCTATCTTTGTTGTGAATAAAGCAAGCCAAGAACATGTGACACGGCGAGAGACGTCATGTTAAGTAGCGCAGTTGAGATCGTATAAATAGTTGGACAGAGATTTCGAATAATAATCGTCTTACGCCCCTCTCCGATATAAACCGCCACCTTGCATAAACAATAATCTTCCAGAGTCATGGTCTTCCAGCCGATCCCCATCGTTGGCGTAAATCATAATGAACCTGGCCGCCGCCTGCTACTATCAAGGTTTTTCCGCCCTTCTAACATCAGCAAGTGTCGCCGATCGTCATACAGGATTTTCAGATGGTGACCGTGACATGGATCCGCTCTGATCCGGCGGCAATCATCTTAGCTGGGGTTATGAGTACTGCGCTGTATTGTTCAGGTAACCCCATCGCATATACTGTCGTATCTTCGACCCGCACATCTCAATTTTTTTTAATCTACAATACCCTTACCTTTCGGCTACCGTTTCTTTCGCAACCTCCGCTTCATCGGATCAATCTTTTCCAATGAATTACCATGATCCTGATACATCTCTGACATTAATGTCAGCTTCGATGAACGTCAACTCGACGGGTGAGCACCAGCAGACTTGGCGGATTTCGCCCGGAGCTTGACTGCACCCAGTGCCAGAACCATTTGGGCTCGCCAGCTTAGGGTGACTATGTCGGTCCTGCTGCTGGACTCTGGACTCTGGGCCCTGGCAGCACCTTCAAGCGTACGGTCGGCTGTACTGTAGCAGTGCCATCGAATGTTGTTGCCCGCCTATCGTCACGTTGAAGTCATTTTAAATTTAGGCATGCGACTCCAGAGTCCAGATGGCCCGGCAGATGCTCCGCTAGTCTGTGCTAGTAATGCATAGACGAACAAAGAAAGTGCGCCGCTGACTTACGGTCGACTAAAACCCGCTGATGTGACAATAACACAACGAAACGTTTTTAATATGTATTTTAAATTACTCCATAGCCAGTACTCAGTAGTTTGACCTGCCCTAGAGTCTAGTAAAAGCAGGATCATCGCATTTGAAGGAAAACATGACGCAGCTCCGGCAAAGTCTAGCGAACTTAAGTATGTACATACAGTAGATATGCTCATAATGCATAATGCATAATAAAAAATAAGAAATGATAGAGACTTATTTGCCCATATACCACCACTATGCATTATGAGCAGAGCCTGATGCACGACAAATCTACCATGATGCGTGATTTTATAAGTCCAAAGTCGGTTTGTTGTCGATTTTTATTGTTATTTTTTCCTTATGCATTATGAGCATATCTACTGTATGTTGCTGGTTTGTGGTGGACCTGGTGGTGCGCACCTATGACCAGAAATAGTAAGTAGGAGACGGAGCGAGAACTTGCTGGGAAAATGACCCCACAAACGCCCACAATTCAAAGCACCTGACATCGTGACACGCTACTAGGGGCAAAGTACAATTTTATATGTTTATGTGGTCGCAGAATTTGTCCAGCGAAGCCCCCCCAAGAATAAGTACTTACTCTTACATCCCTGGGCCATGGCCGATGTGCAACACCGTGGAACCTGGTATTCGGATTCCGCCCAAACATGCGGACTCAGTTTGGAATGGCAGCGGTAAATCTGAAGTCATTGTGATGAAGTTCCTGTGACTTGATTTCAGGATAAGGCACTGAAATGAACAGCGGGTCCGCGGACCGAGAGTGTATGAACCTTCCCACAAACTGGCACCCCTTCACTGCAATGCGCATAGCCATGTGTCAACGTTCTAGAAAGCGGCCAGAAACCAACGAATACAAAGTTCAATCTGATCATGATACTGATACATATTAGTGGACTAGAATCACTAGACGTAACAAGCATGGCAACTCCTGTGGAAAAACCCCGCTGAAACAGTGGCTTACATATACTGATTGATATCGTTTTGAATCGGGTGAACGACGGGGCCTATCATCATTTTTAAAGGTCAAATTGTGATCTCGGCAGTGAATGTGACGAACCTCCATTCACCCCACTGTTGATGGTTGTTCCTGTCACTTCTGAATCAATAGATACCACACTATGGTTGATATAACTATTGCTGTAATTGTAAATGATAGTGAGGCTGCCAGTGGGAGACGGCGGTCTCAGGCTGATTTGCGACATCGAGGGTCTGACTGAGATACCAAGCAGCCTGTTAGGTGATATCACAGGTCCATGATTTAAAAACGCACCAGTTCGATCGTCGTCGTCTTCTTCTTCCTCTTCTTCTTCGCCGGTGGTTGCGATACGTTTCAGGGTCGTAAGCACCTCATATGCTTCTTCTTCAGTATCTACATCCATACTTATACCCCGGATGGTTTCGTCTGGAGGAATATCTTTGACTGGTTCACAAAGAGACGCTAAGTTCTCTGTCATAAAATACGGCTACTACGACTCATACCTTCTACTACGTCACGCGGACTTTCCTCACAAACAGAGACGTGAGGATGTGTGGACTCTCCAAGGCTTCCTGATACTTGGCGTCAGCAAAGGGAACTTCATGTCTTCCACTAACATACCAAGGATAGCATTCCTATCTGGCAGTAATAGTCTGTTTATCTCTTCTGAAGTTTTCTGATTTGTCACTTCAACTGCGATTCTAACATGCTCGTCATGCAACTGGTCAACTTACTCTGATAGACGCATAATTCCGATATGTCAGTTTATAGAATTCTCTAGCATCCGAATTGCGGAGGAAGAGGTTAACAAGGAACTTGCGAAAAGATTTCTTCTGCGCGAAGAGTCGGTCTCTCATGTTCTTCGTACTGCGGATGGGTGATGGACGGATGAGTAAGGCCTTCTGGCTGGGTGAAAATGAAACATACTAGTCATATCGCTTCATGCTTATATCGTAAGATCGATTGTAGATAGCTCTTTCACTTTCTGAAAGCCGCTCATCTGTTAACAAGCTGTCGAGCTCTCTCAAGGCTGTCAGCGATAATTGTAGAAAGAGTTCGCCCTTTTCATGGTGTGTCCGGCCTTTCAGCTCGATGACAGTCATGGGCGAGTGCGCGAATTGACTCGCAGGACCTAGATCGGTGGTTATTCGAATTGTCGTGTTAGACTTTGGGGGATCCATGTGTTATCACTGTGATGAGAGTGTCGCGCCTACTGCCTTGGTTAAATACAAGTGAGACGGGTTGGAGAGGGTAAGTCTAGAGTACAAGAGCCTGAGTGTTTCCACAAATTCAATGTCGTAAATTCGCAGGAAGATTAAGGGAACATGGCAACTAACAATAGATGGACAAAAATCACCTGGCGCTTGAGCCTTGTCAAGTGAAGAACAATGCCCATCATTCGGTTAAGAGCTTCCTATCGCGGTACTTTGAATTAACTTTGTATGGGGTGGTGTAATTACTTCTCTGTTACATAATTACTAAGTTGGTTTGTTTTGAAGTCCGCGAAGTGCCGGGGTCTGAACATGTGGGTCCATATTTGTCTCCAGGCGCTTCGCTTACAATGTGCGTTTTCAGTTCATACCAGAATTCCTTAAGGCAAATTTTTGAGGATGGCCTCAACATCTTCTCCCCATCCCCATCTTGCTGAATACGAGGTCTGGTGGAGGAATCACTACAACTTCCTCAAAGAAAAAGGCTACGAGCTACGAAGTCGCTACAGCCCGGATTGGGTGCCCTCTTGGACGAACACAAACAAAGTGGACCTGGATTGCGAGGATGGAATTGTGTCGCCAGTAGGTTTTGTATGCTTTCACTGATACTAATGGCGATTAATAACCTTGCATCGTTCAGCACTACATGCTGCTGGATGCAAGACGCATTCAAGACGGCGCTCGCGTGCAACTTAAATGTATAGACGTGTCACGACACCCTTTTGAGATAGAGATCGGTCGCTACTTCTGTAGCTCACCTCTCGACGAAGATCCCGGCAATCATTGCGTGCCCATTTACGAGGTTCTTCAGGTGCCCACCGACGACCATCTTGCGATACTGGTCATGCCGTTACTTAGAGATGCTACGGATCCACATTTTGATACAGTCGGAGAAGTTGTAGATTGCATCCACCAACTTTTTGAAGTAAGGGCTTCATTTACCAACTCATCACAACTTATTTTGCCTTTTGTTTACTTTGAAGGGACTGCGCTTCATGCACATGCACCATGTCGCTCACCGGTACGTTTCCAAATTGCCCCAGTAACTTGACTTGTCTCATGACCTGGCGATAGTGACTGTATGCAGTTGAACATACTGATGGACGGCAGCATGTTCATAGATGAATGGCATCCAAGCTTCGAGTATAAGTCGAGTGACTTCAAACGCCCGGCCAGGCATCGTACGCGCACGCAGTCTCCACCACGGTACTATTACATCGATTTTGGTATCTCCCGCAAATATGAGGCGTCCAACACCAATCCATTGGAACTACCCATATTTGGCGGAGACAAAGGAGTTCCAGAGTTCAGGGAAGACTACGGCAAACTTTGGAACCCCTTTCCAATTGATGTGTGGTATCTCGGGCACGCTATCCAGGAGATATTTCTCGATGTAATGTCCAAAAGCCACTTATCATTGTTCATGCTCTCATTTTGACAAAACAGTGCTACTCAGGTGTAGAATTCCTGAGCGGTCTGGTGTCGGACATGATGCACACAGATCCAGCACAGCGTCCGAACATGGATGATGTATTTTCTCGATTCCAGATTCTACGTCAGGGTCTTAGCAACAGGAAATTACGTTCCCGGGTGGCTCATTTTGACGAGAGATCTCTTTTTGATTTCATAGCACACTGGGCCCGTCGCCTTGAGTATATAGTGCGCAGGATTCCCCCAACGCGTACTTCCGTGTCGTAGAGCGGAGTTCTGTAGAACCAATATCATTGCAATGCACTAGGCCTCGCTCAGCCACTGAGTTCGGTTTGTTTTTCGTTGGTCAGGTTCGATTGACGGATGGCTAAATCATGGTTCGTGACCATCCACAAGAGATCTGATACGTACACCCTCTGCCGTTACATCACCGTACACCGCCCGCTACCCTGTTCTGTCTATTCGCAGAACCCAGAACATCTCACTCATCAGCCGTATCATGGTCATAAGCAGGATTTGATGCGGAGGTACTACTGATCCGCTCTAATCCGGTTATGATTATTGGCAATTGTATCCGATAATCTAAGCTGATGTGTTGACAGCAACCCCGTCTCTTGTCTTTAGTCGTCGATATTGGAACGCGTAAGTGTACAGTTTAAAATCCCGGAGGCGCGAATGATGGAGGACAGACAAGCACGTCAACTATGTCTTCTCCATTGACTCTACCAAGCTGGAGCCCTCAGCAAGCGGCAGCTCTTCATGGCCTTCGTACCGCACTAAGTGGTTTCGCGCCTACGTTTGGACAGGCCCAATTGATCGCCGAACGCTCGCAGGTACCTAGCGATGGAATTCCTGAAGGCATCCACATTTCTTGTGAATTAGCCCCCCCATCCATTCAACTACTTGCTTCCATACACTCAAACTCGATCCAAGCGGGTCAGGTTCCTGTCTTCTTCTATTCCTCTGGGCCTTCGGGGTCCTCTGCTGATGCGAAGAACGACGCCAAAGTCATTCTTCATGTCCACGGAGGTGGTGGTGTCTCTGGACACCCCGCAGAACAACGATTTGTAGGATTTTTTTCTCGCATGCTCCGCGCGCTCGGGGAGAAGTTCGCTGCACAAGGATCCAGTACACCCATTATCGCAGCACCTTCCTACAGACTCGCAACTGTCGCAGAGAACATCTTTCCCGCGGCATTGCAAGATCTATTCTCTGTATACCACCATCTGATCTTACAAGGCTTCGTCGCCGAGAATATCACCATCGCGGGTGATAGCGCAGGTGGAAATCTGGGTACGTCATTAATCAACCAGTTCTCCTGCTCGTAAGTATCTCACCCGACACCCCCATCCAGCTCTCATCCTGACCTACATCATCTCACAATCTACGCTTACGATGCCGGGGCGCGTCGTCGTGTTCTCCCCAGACGCTGACCTCACCTACGCTTCCTCGACCTCCGTGCCCCATGACATCTTCCCTCTATCAACCTACCAAGCTTGTTCTTCTCAATACCTCGGCAATTTCTCCGCCAACAGCCCTCTAGCGTCGAGTTCCCTTATCCCATTCACTGCGAGCTGGCCGAAGACGTTAGTGGTGACAGGAACGGCCGATAATGTTGCTGAGAGCTCACGGAGATTGGTGGCTGGGATCAAGGAGCCGGGCGGGGAAGCCGAGCTTGTCGAGTACGCGGATTTGACGCATGGTTGGTGGATGTTTGCGCATATCTTTACTACGCAGTCGGACGATGGGTTGGAGAGGCTTGCAGCTTTTGTACACGATTGATTCAACCGCACACAAACCCCAGCTTTGATATATATAAATTATTCATACCATCAACTACTTACGATAGGGTGGTATGACACTCGGCCTATCATACTTAAAAGGGGCAAGGCATTCGTGCATTTCAATTACTCATCCATCTTTTGCAACATGAAAGTAATACTGACAGCAATCTGGCTCTGAGCAGAACTTCACGCTTGAAATTCATGCACACATTCACATCACCCCAGCAAGCCACAAACATCTCACGCATCTGAAGAGCGTCCCAATATAAAGCACGCGTATTCGGGAGTACAGATAAACACTGTAGTACTACCACCCAAATAGCAGATCTCCGACCTGGCCAAGTACTCCCTTTGCGGGACTCTGCTGCGGGTTGATGATATTAACAGGTACAAGAGCAGGCGCGGGCTTCTGAGGGGCCGGCGCAGGGGCTTTACGAAACGCAGCCACAGACGGCGCCAGTTTGATCGGCGTACCAACAGTAGCAACGCTATCCACCACCATCGCATTCGGATTAGGATTAAAATTCGCCTCCATCTGCGGCTGGAACTGCGAGGTCTGCATCTGCGAACCAGACGCCATAAAATCAGGCGTACGGGAGAGTGCGAGATCCTGATTAGAGTCCTTAATACATCGCTCCGAATCAGCACAACCAAAGCTAAGCGAGGCGGGGGAACGTACAGCCCATTTGATGCCCACCATCCAGGTTCCTCCTAGGACTTCCCCGTTTCTCCTGACGGCGCGCATGGCTTCTCCGGGATCGCGAAACCCGATTCTAAACGCGTTCACGATCTCCGTGTTAGGTTCAGGCTCAGTGCTCGCGCCGAGCGAGCGAAAATATTCTACGGTGAGGGAATATTTATCTGGTGGATAGCCGAAGACAACGATGTAGGTCAGTTGGTTTTGATTGACTGGTTGAGAATGATTCTGGGATTGCGAGTTGGCTAGCTTGGAAGTCGAGTTGGAGAGGGAGAAGGGCTGTGGAAGATGGTAGTCATTCAATAACGTAAAACAGAATCCAAGGAACGGGGGGACGCACGCGTGAGAGAGGAAGAACTGAGCGTTGGGTTTGGGTATCACCAAAGGAAGATCCCTCGCGGAAGATATCATTGACTGAACTGGTCGGCGGCGCGTCCATGTCTGTGAACGCTTGCCTTTGTCTTGCGAGCGAGCGAGTTTAGGAAAGGAGTAGAAAAGGGTAGGGAGAAGCAAACATACGTGCTCGAGCTCTCAAACATCGACTCGGCCCCAAAATGCGACGCTCCACCACGAGCTAGGCCCTTGTTTATCTTCGCCTTTGTTTGCACGACAGGGATTTCGTCTGTATTTTGTGCGCTCGGGGACATGACCTATGTCGCTGATCCGTTAGTCCTCAGTCCTCAGATGGTGAAAAGCGACTTACATTATGTTGCGCTACGGACTGGACGTATCAAAATCACGAGAGTTTAGGATGGTGTGAGGGTCAAGCGTACCATCATGTAACCTGGCTGGTAATGGGTTCTGGACTGCCCAAAAGTGTCGGTGAGGGACGTGCCAAGGGTGCTGGTGCCACTTGTGCTTCCCCAGGGATGGCTCGTGCTCTGTGCATGTGGGTGTTGGTGGGCATGAGGATTCGTGCTCGTTGACATATTGTCGCTGTTCGTGAAGTTGTGTACAAATGAGGTTCGAACTTCTGAGACGAAGCGTTTTGTTCAGGCAGTTCGGGTAGAGGGGCGGGCTTTCCCACGCATGTGTATTCATCCATGACCACCACCACCCGCCTCGCCCGCTCTCTACGTGGAGCGTTCAGACCTGCCAATCGTTCTGTTCCATTCACCGCCCAATTCTCTACGTTCTCTACCCTATACACTAATAATATACCCCACTCCCCGAACTCAAGGTACTGCACCGACATATCTCTCTATTCATCCCCTACCCGATTATTCCATGCATCGCCAATAGCCTCCGACTTCCATTTTGACACTCACCACTTTGTGCAGCGGCTTGAACGCGAGGGGCTCAACCGTGCACAGGCAGAGGGCATCATGAGCGCCATGGCAGAAGTCATCGACGAGAGCATACGGAATATGACAAGCAACATGGTCACCAAAGCTGATCAAGAAAAGGTGAGTGCACGACTGCCTTCCACGGTAACCATGAAGCTCACTCGCGGCGAACCTTCAGCATCAATATACTCAGCAAGTCGACTTTGCACAGCTCAAATCCGAGCTCCAGCTCATTGAGAAGAACGACCTCGCTTCTCTAAAAGCTGATAATGACCGCTTGGTGACAGACACGGAGAAGCTTAAGCAGCGACTGCGTGAAGAGATCACGCGTACGCAGGCTGGCGTTCGACTGGATCTTAATTTGGAGAAAGGGAGGATGCGGGATGAGAGCAGTGGGCAGGAGTTAAAGATTAAGGAGGTAGATACCAGGATTGAACAGGAGATTGCAAACTTGAGGACGACGATTCAACAATCAAAGGCGGGTTCTGAATATTCTATTTTGGCTTCGGATGCTGATGCTTGGGTGTTTAGGCAACTACGCTGCAGTACCTCGTCGGATTCGGTGTGTGGAACTTATACGCTTGGCGTTGCATCGAAATACTGACGTTTTGGCTTTAGTGACCGGGTGTTCTGCCCTTTTGATGGCATATCTGAGATTCCGCGTATAGTTCTCCGGTCATCGATGCCATCATGTGTTAGGGTGTTGGTCTCCAAATTTGAAGGGCACCGATCATGTCGAGGATCAGGGTCTGTATGATATGTAAACTAACTTATGATCATCCTAGAAGCTTAATTGTATGTTTACCCTGTAGATGTCATGGACTCGTATAGATTGGAATTGGCTTGATTATTATAATTCTAATGGGTTCTTGTCCTTGACTCGGTACAGGTGCCGATACTTGTATATTGGTATAGATAAGGTTTATAAATCATGGTTCCAATCATGCAACAGGGGCATCTGATCACCTCTGGCATCCATCTCTCCATTAGCGATGCTCTTAAATTTGTGATATGCTCTATCAAGATCATCATTGACGATGACGTAGTCAAAGATGCCAGGTTGTCGAGCGTACTCGATCTCTCTACGAGCTGTTGCAAGACGACGCTGGATGGCTTCCTCAGAATCAGTAGCGCGGCCACGCAAGCGCTGACTCAGGGCTGTGATAGAAGGTGGAGAGATGAAGACGACGACGGGTTGTAGAGGTGTTTGTTTGACTTGTTGTACGCCCTGAAGCATAGCATTTTGAAGATGCCCCTGGAATGAAGGAAAGGTACGGACCTGGGCATCTATATCAAGGATGCATCGCTTTCCAGTTGCTGCGACATCTTTCACGGCCTGAAAGCTGGTACCGTAGAAGTTGCCTGAAAATTGGGCGTGCTCGATGAAAGCGCGATCTGAGATCAAGTTCTTGAAGTTATCGGGAGTGGTGAAGTGATATTCTTTTCCATCTCTCTCTCCTGGACGTGGAGCACGTGTGGTATCTTTTTGGGATTAGACGGTGAGTGACGATCGAGTAAGGAAAGTGGCCGTACGGGAGACACTGAAGCCAAAGGCGTCGGGGAACTCTCTCATGAGACGATTGATAAGAGTACCCTTGCCAACACCGGATGGACCGAAAATGACAAGGGGGGGAAGTGTCATGTTCATGGAGCAGTAAACAGGCTAGTACTGTCTCACAACCGTGGGTCGATATTCGGGAGATGTGTGTCACACCTAAATTAAGACCGGTCACACTATGCCGTGACAGCAATATCTTGCGAGAGACATTCGGAACCACGACGACCCCAACGACCCCACCAAACGCGTACATCATAGCAGATCATCATCCCCCTGATACTCCCCACATACCTCCTACTTACTTCGACATCTTAATTCTTACTTCTTCCTCAAAGTCTCCCTTCCCCTTTCTCCTCATCCCCACCTTCACTCATGGGTGCCCTTTGTTGTCGTCCTCAGGTATATTTTTTCACCATCTCCTTACTGGAACACATCGTTGACCACTCCTAGCCCGTGGACTTTGATGGCGACGTCAATCTCTTCCACTTTGTTCTCCTACGATGCGTCGGAAAGGGCGCTTTTGGAAAGGTTCGTTCTTCTCACATTGCTCTCAAAACAAACAATAACTCTCTTCCCCAGGTCAGAATGGTCCAGCACAAGCAGACACGGGACCTGTATGCCTTGAAGTACATTAACAAGACAAAGTGTGTAAAGATGAAAGCAGTTGCAAATATAATCCAGGAGCGACGATTACTTGAGGAGGTTAGTCCACCTCCTTCCTCGCTTCACAGCGCGAACCTCGTCACTTATATATCCCTACAGATCGACCACCCTTTTGTTGTCAACCTCCGATATGCATTCCAGGACGATGAAAATTGTTTCTTCGTCCTTGATCTCATGCTGGGCGGTGACCTTCGATGTACGTCCATTCCCCGTTCTTCTCGGTTCTTCCAGCGCCTTTCCCTCATCCGTGCCTTCTAGTCCACCTCGAGCGGTTAGGCTCGTTGCCAGAGGAGACCGTACGTTACTATGTTGCCGAAATATCATCAGCCCTCGCCTTTCTTCATGAGCACAAAATCATGCATCGGTATGTCCCTACCCCTATGAACCCGAATGTTATTTATCTCCCATTAGTGATCTGAAACCTGACAACATTCTTTTGGACGAACGCGGCCACGCACATCTTACCGATTTCAACATAGCTGTCCACTTTAGCGAACGGCGCATGCTTACCGGAGTAGCGGGAAGCATGGCTTACATGGCACCGGAGATACTCTCCAAACGTGGCTACACATACCCAATCGATTGGTGGAGCCTCGGCATCTGTGCATATGAACTCCTTTTCGGTCGTAGACCATTCCGCGGTAAGACGAATGCGGACTTGACCTATAGCATCAGTAAAGACTCCTTGCGCTTCCCCGATGATGCCGACAAGAGGTGCTCCAGAGCAGGGATGATGGCTTTGAAGGGGGTGAGTGAGACATGTCACCCACAATCTTGTGCTCATTGCAGCCCAGTTCTTGGAGCGTGATGTTTCTAAGAGACTATCGTGCAAGCAAAGCAATGGTTTTGACGAGCTCCAACGACACCCGTGGTTCCAGCCGATCGATTGGTTAGCACTTGAAGCCAAGGAATTACCCCCGCCGTTTATCCCGGATGTGAGTCCCCTTTTAGTTAGTTCTTCTGTTATCCATTCTAAGCTCGATCTGTTCTCGACTGCATAGTCAAAGAAGGCAAACTTTGATGCATCCCATGAGCTCGAGGAGCTTCTGCTCGAAGACAATCCACTAAAAGCCAAGGCAAGGAAGACACGAGATGTCAACACGCTGAGCGCCGAAATGAGACAGATGGAAGAGCAGTATGTCTCTCCAGATTTATTTGTATTCATGTCGTCTCTTAACTCGACACAGGTTCGCATCATACGACTTCAAGAAGATGATGCGGAGGTCGTACTATCCGCAGAACCAACAGATCATCTCGACTATCACTGCAACTTCATCCAGTGGGGGATTTGTGGCAAGCCGCCCCGTAACGCCAGCGACTGATTCACGGACCGAGGGTGTCGGTATCGTACACGACGAGAGCGAGTTCGACGGCGACGATCTCCCGTTGGAGAAGATGATACCACGGGAGAAGCACTACTCATGATCCGTTCGGTCGAAGACGTCCTTGCTTCCGCTGGTCGATCTGACGACTGCCGATGGGCCGCGACAATGTATCCGCAATATTCCCATGTATCCTGTTGATATGTATGTACGGCACCCCTCCTCACCCCATCCGCTCCTTTCTGGGGACCCATAATTTTTGTCTGCTCCTCCCTTATGATCTCATGCATCTCACTGCCTACTCAATACCTTTGCTTTTGTCCCATCCTGTCATTTCTAGCGAAAGACCATTACTGTCATCCTTTTATCCGTTCCGTTCCTTGTAGTTATTCGAATTTCTTTGGCTTTTTGGACGTCGTGTTAAAGGGTCGACTTTTTTCTTTCTTATCTAGTGCTAGTCTCCTGGCTAGTCGAACGGTTACGTGGATTACACAGTTTGCTATACGACGTCAGGACTCCCTATTTATATTACCCATTAATCGAAGGTAGCATTGCTGCAGGGCAAAAATTCAAGTCGAACGAGCAAAAGTCACTAGTATAATGACCGCTTAGTAAGCACCTCGGAAGCCCTAAGGCAAGGTTGAAGCAACACAGTAACACACTTTCGACGCTGTCATCCACCTCTCCAGCGTCGACAACTATGGCGGGGCTCATTTCGCCCAAACCGCTTTCCTATCTGCAGCATGCTGGGCAATTCAATCCTTACCAGCAGCAGCAGCAACAACAACAACAACAGCGCCTTCCCGGCTCAGCGCTGTCCGGATACTCCGATACGCCTTCCCTACACCCACACCAACACATCCTCGGTCTCCAGGAAGAGAATAAAATATATAATCTCGTTATTGACTTGACGGATCCTGCTGCGCGCGAAGCGGCTCTACTAGAGCTGAGTAAGAAGAGAGAGCAGTATGAGGAGCTTGCTTTGGTGCTCTGGCATTCGTTCGGTGAGTGTGATGAGTCGAGTTCGGTACCTTGGCCATTGGGCGCTGAATGGATGGATGCTCAGGTATTATGCCGGCGCTCTTACAGGAGATAGTTTCTGTTTATCCCCTGCTCTCGCCTCCAAACCTCACAGCACATGTATCAAACCGAGTGTGCAATGCCCTCGCGTTGCTCCAATGCGTCGCTTCCCACCCAGATACAAGACAACTATTCTTGAATGGTGAGTCTGCGCTATACCGCTCGGCTCTGTGGGAGTTGACTTGACCTTTCTCTTTCACTAGCGCATATCCCCTTATTTCTATACCCATTCCTGAACACGACCTCGAAAACGCGGCCGTTTGAATACCTCCGACTCACGTCCCTAGGCGTCATAGGCGCCCTCGTCAAGGTGCGTATCAGATTTTGACAAGTCGCATTATCATTCGCTCACGCTAGCCCAGCAAAATGACAACAATACTGTCATCCACTTCCTCCTCTCGACCGAGATCATACCCCTTTGCCTCCGTATCATGGAGACAGGCTCAGAGCTCTCCAAAACCGTCGCCATCTTCATCGTTCAAAAGATTTTACTCGATGAGACGGGCCTGACATATATTTGCCACACCTACGAGCGGTTCTACGCTGTCGGAACCGTGCTGAGCAATATGGTGAACCAGCTTGTGGAGACGCAGGCTGTGAGATTGCTCAAACATGTCGTACGGTGTTATCTCCGCCTTAGCGACAATATGAGGTACGCTGCCCACCTGTCGGAGGATCATTGCATTGCAGTGCTGACATTGCCTCGCAGAGCGCGGGAAGCTCTGCGCGCTTGTCTCCCAGAACCTCTGCGTGATCAGACGTTCAGCGTCCTTCTAAAGGTACGTCTACTGTTTCTCGTTCGTGAGGGCTTTTTCTTGATATCAGCTGCCAGGGAGACATGGTCACCAAGCGGTGTCTGACGACTCTTCTAAACAACCTAAACGAACAGTGACAGTGATGTCCCCCAAACGACTGTAAACCCTCACGAATGGTAAAAATTCGGACTACTCTTATGGGATTCTGAATCTTCTGCTGCTACCTTTTTCCCTCAAAAAGTTTCTTTTTTATCACTGTATTCGAACTTCTTTTTGTCTCCTGTACCAACTTTTTTTTGCTATCTAAACCTTGCGCTAATGTTGACTATCTGAGTAGAGCAAATGTTACAGTATTTAGCTTACCAATACCAGAAATTACCGTCGGTGACGTGGATGATACGTTTGCGTGTCAGGGTTGTGTCAGGGACTGAGGGTACTGTTGTTGTCGGACTCTACATAGATAGGAGAAATAATTATTCGCTGGCGTGACGTGGCGTGCCTATTTGACTCACGAGCTGATGCGACGCTGCTCACGAGCCGCATTTAGGAAAAACTTAGTATAATTGTTCGAAGTAGTGACTGTGATCGATCGCATTCACTCCCCTTCTCCACTCTCATACCAGTCCAACTTGGTTGTCGCTGATCGATCTTGAAGCTTCATGCGCTCCTAGCTGCTTCACGGACTGCATTTGCACTCGTAACGCCCAAGGACTCCTTCGTTGACTTCATAAACTCCATGTGCAGCTAGATTCTGTACTTGATCAAACTGCATCTTCAGTCGGAGTTCTCGGACATTGAGGCCCCTATGATTTGTGGCTGCGGGTGATCTATGGAAACCCAGTGATCAGCTTCGCAATGATCAGCTCGACAAAAAAGGCATTTGTTTGGCTTAGCCCAACCACCGCTGATTACTCCTTGCTCAAACGCCGGAGGGCACTTAATGCCGACGCCAGGCAGCAATTCCCAAGTCTAACAGGCAAATGGAAAAGGAGCTGGATCTCTATCCTCGTGGCTGGTATGCAAAAGTCTTCCACATAAGGACCTTGAAAGAAAATTGATACATGCCACTTTGCTCAATCGCTGGAGGACACGTGCGATCACTGCCAGCAAGCAAGGTTCAGGCGGCAATTCCCAAGTTCGAAAAATTCTACCCTGGGGACTGTCCAAGCTAGTGAGCGCAATCGATTCTTGAAATTGGAGTGACGAGTACCAGTGAGAGATTTCTCATAGACGCGGGCGATCGACCAAACTCCTTTATATAATCGGTTTTCAGCATGACGTCGCGAGCTGTCGAGCTACGATGCATGTCCTATTCCACAATTTCTTCGGAGAACCGTCAGCCATGAACTCGACAATATGCCCCACTTTTTCCATCAGTGAAATCGTATGCCTTCCCCCCATTAAAATCCCATTCTACTTTGCCATCCGCCAAAACTTATTGGATGGTATTCCTGACACCTACCTCGCCCTCGCTGCACCCGTGCTTGCTTATTGGATCGTGTCGCTTACCTTTTACTGTCTTGACATCTCTGGCTGGCGATGGCTTGGCAAATATCGCATCCACGAGTCAGAGGAGGTCAAATCGAGGAATTTGGCGACACCAGGGGAGGTGGTACGGGCAGTTGTCGTTCAACATATAACACAAACCGCATTGGGTTTAGCATGGTTAAGCGAGCCCCCGGGATTTTCAGTTGCGCAGTGTCAGAGTGAGATGGAGGTCTTGGGACGCACGCTGGTGTCGGTCGTGCAACACGTCATTGGGGAAGAGAGGGGACTAAAGTTCTTGGAAATATGGGGGCCTGAGATCACCCATTGGCTGTACTGGTGGGGTATTCCAGCAGCACAGATCTTATTCGCATTGTACGTCTTGTCAGACGTCTCTCATGAGTCTCTCTGATGTTTTCTAGATTTATCGTCGACACCTGGCAATATTTCCTCCACCGTTTGATGCACACGAACAAGTATCTGTACAGGAAGATACACTCTGTGCACCACAAACTCTATGTTCCTTACGCATTCGGGGCATCATACAACCATCCCGTTGAGAGCTTCTTCCTGGACACCATATGTGCAGTTATTGCAGAGAGTATTCTTACTATGCGGCAGACCATTTTCGTCCTTGCGTTCAGTATGTGCAAGACTGTCGACGATCACTGTGGATACAACCTTCCCTTTGATCCGTTCCAAATGATCAGTGGGAACAACGCAAACTATCATGACATACACCATCAGGTATGCTTCTTTACTGTCTTTCTCTCGAAATCGGTGTTGATGAGGCGTACAGACTATTGGCATCAAGTCCAACTTCTCACAGCCTTTCTTCATCCATTGGGACACCCTCCTTGGTACGCGCATGACTAGAAAAGATATTCAAGAACGTAAACAAAAGGTCAAGACGACGTAACACAAGTATCGATCGCGATTTATGGTATATAGACAGTTGGGTGTTTTTATATCTTTCTTTCGCCTCTCAGCTTCGGGACTATACGATTCACACACGCAACCTAGTCTGGCCTCATAACCTCTGCGCGATCAGACGTCCAGCGTCCTTCTAAAGGTACGTCTACGGTTTTTCGTTCGTGAGGGCTTGATATTAGCTGCCAAAAAGACATGGTCACCAAGCGGTGTCTAACGACTCTTCTAAACAACCTAAACGAACAGCTCCCATGCGACTGTAACCCCTCACGAATGGTGACTACTCTTATGGGATTTTGAATCTTCTGCTGCTGCCATTTTTTCTCAAAAGTTTCTTTTTATCACTGTATTCGAACTTCTTTTTGTCTCCTGTACCGAAGTTTTTTGCTATCTAAACCTTGCGCTAATGTTGACTATCTGAGTAGAGCAAATGTTACAGTAATTAGTTTACCAATACTAGAAATTACCGTCGGTGATGTAGATGATACATTTGCATGTCAGGGTTGTGTCAAGGACTTAGGGTGCTGTTGTTGTCGGACTCTACATAGAAGGAGAAATAACTCTTCGCTGGCGTGAAACGTCACACGTGGGCCGTGTCTATTTGACCCACGAGCATCCAGGAAAAGCTATAATTATTGTTCGAAGGAGTGAATGTGACCGCATTCACTCCCCTTCTCCACTCTTCATGCGCCGCTAGCTGCTTCACGGACTGCATTTGCACTCGTAACGCGCCCAAGGACTCCTTCGTCGACTTCATAAACTCCATGTGCAGTTAGATTCTGTACTTGATCAAACTGCGTCTTCATTCGGAGTCCTCGGACATTGAGGACCGTATGGTTTGTGGCTGCAGCTGTCATTAGGGGTTGATGCCCAATCTCACATTGGGACCAAAGGGTGTTTTGCAGACTACCGACAGAGGGCGTAACCACTCCAACTTTAGGGTTATATGAGGAGATAATCTGGGTCGGAGGCTTGGGTGGAGGTGCAGAACGGTCTGCTACAGGAGGTGCTATGTAGGGAGGGACTTATCATGGTCGCATCCGCTTCGCGGGACAAATGTGTGGTCCTGACAGGATCATGTGCAGAATTCCGCTCTTTCTTTCGTTTCTGGACTCGTTTGGCCTTCACTCTCCCGTAGGCAGTCCATACACCGTAATTCGCCATTGGCTGGATTGGAATAGGAAGAAGATAGTTCATTTCTAGCAACCAGACTTTTGCGATGTTGTCTTGGTATGTCCTGAAGATGATCCTCTGCAATGTTTAGTTTATCAGATGGCACCGGGTATCAACGAGCGGAGTTTGTGGGTGTGAAGGAGTTATGGGAGTTCCGTCTGTCAGCCAGGCTGGGGCGATGAGGAAACTGAGAATAGTGCCTGATGAAGGCAGGTACAGGGGCCCCACTCAGCTGGTGGTATGTGATTCAGGATTACGCTGGACGCAGCAACATGTAAGGTTGTACTTATACGACTCTGATGAATTACAACTTGGTGAAATACAGATGAGTGTGATATGCAGGTCCGTTTCAAGTAAGGGGCTCACGGACCGGCGGCACGATTTTTTTTCAGGAAGTCCCGGGCCTAAGGAATCCTACTTTTTTAAGATTGATACGAAGGATTCTACCAGGGGACTGCTCAAGCCAGTGAACGCAATTTGGTTCTTGAAATTGGAGTGACGAGTACCAGTGAGAGATTTCTCATAGACCCGGGCGTAAATCATCGGGATTCGGGAACGTTCGCATCGACCAAACTCCTTTATATAATCGGTTTTCACTATTACGTCGCGGGCTACCGAGCTACGATGCATGACCTATTCCACAATTTCTTCGCAGAACCGTCAGCTATGAACTCGACAACATGCCCCACTTTTGCGATCGGTGAAACCGTATGCCTTCCCTCCATCAACATTCCCTTCTACTTTGCCG
>LVVM01005452.1:0-19492 GCA_001882365.1 Rhizopogon vesiculosus | reverse complement strand
AAAAAGGATTACATGGGGGACGAGGAAGGCAGGTGTGTAGCCTGCTTTCTGTTTTCAATGATCCTCGCGCAATATCTGTGGCTTTTACGCACAGATGGTCTACATATAGTACCCCTACTGAGCTTCGCTCCTTTAACTTTGTACTGATATGACTCTGTAAAGTGTTCTAATTCTGAAGTGCAAGCCGGATTCCTCTATCGAGGACTTGATTATTGAAGTTGCATACCCCATCTCTCGAAACTTTTCGTTCTTTGTTGCGCAGGCAAGACGAACCACTTTAGACCTTCGCGCATCTGCGGGGGAGAGCGCTGCCGCGCTGAGTCAATCAAGATCAGGTGCGTAAAAATGGCTGGTATCATGAATCGTGCTCTCACTGCTCACTGCAATGTGGATCGACAGAGCTCACTTTGACTATCAAGTATGAGCTGGCTGCAGAAACACGAAGCCATACTTTCATCACAAGAGATACGCAGAAATTGAAGGCCTTCACTACAGAATGCAGACGCTTGAAGGACATATTCAGTCAGCCTTGCTTCCTGGATGTCTCCCGCGCATGTACTTACCAGTGCATCTGCTAATTGTAGCTAGAAATGAATTTGATGCCGACTTCTCTTGGATGTCGCTTTACACACCAGAGAACTCTTCAAAATGTATGTTACGTCCCATTACGCAACTATGGCATTACCAGCTGACTTCATACCTGGAGCCTATGTATCTCCTATAGATTTGCGCATGGTCAATACACCGTTGCACGCACGACTCTCGTCGGCTATTGCAGGTCTGCCAGGGGACGATGCGGCCGATATCGACATCGTCCGCGAACATTGGATCTACAACAAAGCTATCGAAGAAGCTTCCACTGGGTCATCGGCACGCCTGCTGTATGTTTCATAACATTACTCTGAAATATCTTTAACGAAAAACTTCATAGCATCCGTTTAGGGACGTTCAATGTCAATGGGAAGATGCCATCGCAGGACCTCTCTCCCTGGCTCAGACCAATGAAGCGTGATTCAGAGAAATCTGGATGGATCTCACCTTTGAAGCCAATTTCACCACTTGATATACCTTCGGAGACGACAGGTGACCGTCAGTCGTTTATGGTCGTTATGTCACTTTGACATGGAATGTATCCCTTTTCTTGATTTAGACGTATCCAGCAGCCCTGGAACCTCCTCCGTCACCTTGGCTCATCCTAGCTTAACCAACGAAGCAAGTGGCTCTGATCCAGATCTCTTTGTACTGGGTTTTCAAGAACTGGATCTTTCAACGGAAGCCCTCTTATATGCCACCAGTACCGTGAAGGAAGATGCATGGGTAGCAGCCATCTTTGCTGGGTTGGGTGAGAAATGTATCCTCTATGAAAAGGTATCGTGTTTCCTCCACGTACTCTGTTGTAATATGATAAATAATGTCTGTCAGCTCGCCTCGAAACAATTGGTCGGCATGTTGATCATTGCGATTGTGAAGAAGTCGCGTCTGTCATGCTTCGGCGACATCACACTTAGCGCAACTGGAGCAGGAATCATGGGTCTCATGGTTAGTACCGTCGCGAACATGCTTTCCATGGCCTTTTACCTATATTCATTTCGCAGGGCAATAAAGGTGCAACGGCGATACGAATGTCATATACACCAACAGCTCCAGAGATCTCGCCGAGTCCCATAGTGCTCACTTTCGTCAACGCACATCTTGCAGCATTTGATGAAATGGTAGAGAGACGGAACTTTGACTTTCACGAGCTTTCCAGGCGCCTAATCTTTTATCCGACTGACGGGCTTGACTCAGACGCAAACTCAAACGTAGAGGTGGAAACCCCGAGAAAAGCCATGGGGTTATTTGAAAGTGATGTGTTATTCTGGATGGTATGCTTTTGTCTGGCTCTCTGATTGCTCACTCACACCTTTCGGAACTTTAGGGAGGTTGGTTGATCATTGCCTGACGAGATGAACTTCTGAACTTATCCAGCAAAGATCTAAATTACAGGATCGATCTTGCTGACGGGGATATTAGAGAATTACTATTGTCTTCATTAACCGTGGACAACGTGCCACTTTTACTAAAGTATGATCAGGTCAGTCGACGACTGATATAATCGGTTCTTGTGCTGAAATAGCAAGTATGTAGTTGAAGGCTGCTATCACAAGCGGAAAAGCCTTCGTTGGGTTTTCGGAACATGCAATTACACATATGCCGTGCGTAGTCTCCTCTCAAATAATTATCTACGCTAAATTGTTGGGCATGGCAGTTCGTACAGATACGCCTCAAATGGTAATATGTCAGGAGATGCTCTGGGATATGACCGGAAGTGAGTGGTGTTTACAACTCAAACGGACAATGGTCTTATCCCGCTAGGCGCAAACCCGCATGGACTGACCGCATTTTGCACATACGAGCTCCTAATGTCTCAGTCAGGTCATCTTCATATCGTAGTCATCCTAAAATAACAATGAGCGATCATCGTCCAGTATCCGCTGATTTTCATTTGACTGTATGTTTCTTGTTTCGCGACACATTGTTGATCCACTCAACAAGTGACAGTTATCGATCGTCGACAAGAAGAGGCGTGAGATTGCTGCGTCTAGATTGTATCGAGATATATGGGGCGTGGAACAATCTTCGAAGATACCGAAGATTCAGCTGCAGTCAACAACATTGGACTTTGGAAAGGTCTAGTAGGTGTTGTGTATCGGATTTAGACATTGACTGAAATTTAGATCAAAGCTACAGGCGTCAAGTCCGGCGAAAGCTAGTTATTCAGAACGATAGAGAGGCAAGTTGAATCAGTAACCTACGTCCCCATTGTTAAATGTGCATTTCAGATTCCCTGCGTTTACCGGTTCGTTGCTGCAGATACTAGACAGCCCATCTGTAAGTGATACTCAGTTCTCACATGACTGGCTCATGGAAATTTCCATCACAGGCCCACAATGGCTTAAAATCGACCCCGCGGTGGTGCGAGGCGTCCTCTTCCTGTCACATGTGGGCTAAATCGCATTCACATATCTTTGTAGGGCCTACTTCGTCCCGGTGAATCGTTGACCATCACTGCTACAGCATTTGTCGATAACTTGGCTGCGTCGCGACTGAATCTCGCATCCCCTAGCTTGGATTGTACTCTCATACTACACACCGCTCTCGGCAAAGATCACTTCATCTCTGTCACTGGCGAATACCGTACGTCCGTTTCTGTCCATCTCAGTATAATCTACTGAAGACGACGGAAACAGAATATACTTGCTTTGCGAACAAACTTTCTAGACTCATACGACTTTCCGGTCCTGTGAGAGCCATGAAGTCTCCCGACGATGGGGTGTCCGAACGACAGTCAGTTAACGCTCCGAGGGAGTTCATGAAGTTGGTCAATTGGTTAATGACTCATGTCACTGATCCAGTTCGTGCCGCATTAATTTGAAGGCATGCCCTAATGTCCCTCTTAGAATGATTTATTCAACGGTTCTCCCGATGACAACATATGCATGGCCATCAGAGAAGTTCGACAAGTCATCTTTGACATCCGTACATATATTAATGTTCCTCCTAGTGTCTCGACACCGGAGATGAATTTCCATCAGTCAAGTCTCCAGAGGAGCAGAGCCGATATGCAACAGCCATTATTGGGACATTGATACAATTCTTAGACTCGTTAGCAGACCCTGTAGTGCCTGCATACCTTCATGCGCGGTGTCTGCAGATGACTAGTAGAGACGAAGCATTCGAGGTATGTCAACAAAACTTCAGAAGCTCGGCGTTCTGCATTTCACACAAACCTTAGCTACTGGATGAATTCCCTCCTGAATCAGTCAATGTAAGGTTCCGCTCGTCGTGGACACGCTTGTAATTTACCCTTTCTAGGTATGGATCTCGCTTACTGCATTCCTTCATTACATATCGCAGCAAAAACAGCCATCAAAGCCAGTGGCTGATCAAGCTGGCATGGCAGAAAGACTGGGTATGCCCATTATGCAGAATTCATGTGCTTCATCATCCAAATAACGGCCTATAGCAATTGTATTTGCACCAGTTTTACTACGTGATGACACAATGGGGACTTATGCCCGCGCATCCCCCATTGGAAAGCGGAATTTTTTGCTTTACTTTCTTAGTTGATCCACTAGCTGAATGATGGCTCATATATGCGGACAGTATGTAGTGCTATATTGATCGCTGCGGACTCTGTAATCAAGGCTAGAATGATATTCTTGTCTGCTGTAAAGGAAACGAGCTTACACGGGAAAAAAAACGCTCTTCATTCTTCATGTGTAGGTAGGCTGGTGAGGAACGAAACTCTTAACCACTGCCCCAATCTGCCTACAACATACCGACAATGAACATTTCATTGATTTAGCACTCACACCTTGGCTGTCAGTTGCAAAAAAACAGTACACTCAATTCGTCAGAGTATCATACGGTATGCACATAAGGTAAGCTCGTTTATTCCGTACATATGGCTTCAAACTCACAGCACTGAGACATAACATCTTTTAATTGGGTTCTGGGAATCGCATCATCAAATGCCTTTCGCTGAAGACGCACTTGGGTAGCCTGCTCAAATGCATAGGCATAGCTGATGAGCTTAAACTCGCTATATGCAGTGCCCATAAAAGAAATTCCAAAAGGAAGTCCTGGGGCTTGAGAATGAAGCGGGGATGGTGTGGCAGGCAGTACTTCAGTCGTATCTGGTAGAAAGCCGAGGGGCACTAAAGTTCAATAACATCAGCCGCGATAGGACCGCATGGCGATGTACTAGCCCGAAATGAGCGGATACCCCGCAATTGCTGCGCGTGCGGATACCAGTCGATCTGTCGGTAGAATTATCGCATCAAGGCTAAACTGGGCAAGAGTGGCGTCAATCCCCCTGGTGCGCCCTAAGTCGAAATGTTCAGCTAGTGCTGCAAAGTAAGCATCATCGACCTGCGTAGCTTCCGATTCGATCAATCTGCATATCCTTCAGCGAAAGAACGCTGCATAACGAGCTGACATACTGGGACTGATCGTTGTAGAACGGCGGCGGAAGCCCTAGGTCCGCGTGAGCCTTGTTAAATTCTATCAAATCAGCGAGAGTCCTGACGCCTGTCGGGACTTCGAGTAGTCCCGACAAGTACTTGTTAATATCAACTTTGAAGTCCACAGCCAAGACTATATCCTGCTCCTCCGTTTTCGATGCCCATAGTTCTTCAAGTGCATCTGGAAAATCTGCAGGGTCAACGATTTCCGCGCCTAAAGCTCGGAAAACGTCAAGGGATGCGTTGAACGTGTCTTCAACCAGTGCCTTGCTATCGCGGAGAGAGGAACGAGGCACTCCAAGCCGAATGCCTTTTAGGTCTTTTTTGTTGAGCGCTCTCATGTAGTCTGGGACAATTCCAGGCTGATGTAAAGTAGCCTCATCTCGAGGATCAGGCCCAGCAATGAAGCTTAACAAGAGGGCTGCATCAGCAACAGAGCGACACATCGGGCCAGTAGTATCCTGGTGGGAAGATATAGGTATAACTAGTCTTCATCAGCAGAGTGATATTGGTGGCATCACCAGAAACCTTACCGCCTGCGCGAGATACCAGCCCGATCGTAGGTTTGATGCCCACAATATTATTCCTACTGCTTGGAGAGACGATAGAGCCATCAGTTTCTGAGCCAAGGGATCCCGCTGCTAAACCAATAGCCGTCGCAACGCCACTTCCGGAGCTTGAGGCATATGGGTCAGCATTGGGGTAGTATGGGGACAGAGTCTGCCCTCCAAGCGCAGAAAATCCATTGGGAACCTGTCCCCTCATACCAGCCCACTCGGAGAGGTTCGCTTTGCCCAGGAATATAGCTCCAGTTGCACGCAATTTTGCCGAAACACATGCGTCTCGAGGAACAACAGAACCCATCAGTGCATAGGAACCTAGGGTGGAGGAGAAAATTGTGATCTGCCAGTAGTATATGGCAGCTAGCTCAGACTCAGAATGTACCTGCAGTCGTGTTCATTCCTTACCAGAGTTCAATTCACTGGTGTTGAATTTATAACTAGTAATGAAGCTTACCTTCTTCGTGCAGCGTGACAATGTTGTCTTTCAATAACAATGGTATTCCGTGCAACGGACCGCGACTGCCTTTGACTTTGCGTTCAGCGTCAAGATCCGCAGCTTGTAATAAGGCTTTCGGATTTATCTCAATGACTGCATGTAATGCAGGGCCTTTCAGGTTAACTTCTTCAATCCTGCAAATGTGTAAGACTGCGTCAGCTATGTGCCGGAGCAATAGCTTGCCTTGACAAGCTGGACACTACTGAAGTAACCTTTTACTAGACCGCCTTGGAGTTCTACAATCGAAGCTTCATAAAGATCAGGCAAAGCCGCACCACTGGAAGCTTCGAAAGTCATGCAGGTCTCAGTAGAGGTCAAGTATAATCGAATCTAGGTTTGCTGTTGCAGGAAGACGGTCAAAGATAAGAGTATGCATTGAATCGTTTCGAAACCGTTCATTGGGATGCTCCATTTTCACTGTCAGCGACCCAGATGAGTGTGATGACGCTCGCCATTGGCAATTTGGCACTGTTATAATGTGGGGATTGGACGACCTTCCGAATTCGTTCGATTATGTACATATTCTAGACCTGGACCCATATCACGATGAACGTCTGTACATAGTTGTATGCTTTGTTACCTGTAAGTCTCTATTGAAGAACGTCCTTTATCTGCGTCACAGGAATTGCTTCAGCATAGGCCCTTCTTTTCAAACGGGCATGTGTAGCCTGCTCAAATGCATACGCGAAGCCAATAAGATTGAATTCGCTGTATGCGGTGCCAATAAAGGCTATCCCGAAAGGAAGCCCTGGAGCTTGTTTGTGCAATGGCGTAGGGGGATTTGGCGATACCTCAACGGTATCTGGCTGGAAGCCCAGAGGCACTAAGCATTTGGTTTAGTCTTCTGATTCCCCACGTGTGAAAGGGGATGCTCTCACCCGAAATTATGGGGTATGCGGCAATGGCTGCGGGTTGAGAGGCGATCCCTGGACAAGTCTGAGGCCCCAGAATTGATGCAAGTACATTATAGTACTTACCGTCCGTGGGAAGAATGATTGCATCCAACTGAAACTTTTGGAGAGTTGCATCGATGCCTCGTGTACGGCCTAAATCGAAATCTTCAGCCAGTGCTGCATAAAAAGCATCATCCTTCTCCGTTGCGTCAGCCGCAATGAACCTTGCAGGCAGTCAGCAACCCTCAGACAGCACCATCATCACACGTAAACCAACCTCGACTGATCATCATGGTAAGGCGGTATCAGCTCTAAATCCGTATGAGCCTTGTTGAACTCAATCAAATCCGCGAGGTTCTTTACGCCAGTGGGAACTTCGAGTAGCTCCGAAATATACTTGGCCACATCAACTTTGAAGTCCGTCTTTAGCACAATAGTTTCTGCTTGAGACCCCTCCATCTCCTCGGCGCAGGGGAATTCAGCTGGATCTACGATCTCTGCACCAAGGGCCCGGAAGACATCCAATGAAGCGTCAAAGGCCTCCAGAATGGTGTCAATATCACGGAGGAACATCCGTGGCACTCCCAGTCGCTTGCCTTTCAGAGCGTTGGGATCCAGCGCTTTCATGTAGTCAGGAAGGACACCGGGCTGGTGTAACGTGGCTTCGTCCCGAGGATCAGGTCCGGCAATAACGGAGAGCAACAAGGCTGCGTCCGCAACTGAACGACACATAGGACCAGCTGTGTCTTGATGCGATGAGATAGGAATCACTAAGGAGACTTAGTCGAATGTCAAGGCGAGATTGGAAGATAAAATACCTCCTCCTCGGGAAACAAGCCCTACAGTGGGTTTAATGCCTACCACGTTGTTCCTGCTGCTTGGCGACACAATAGAACCATCCGTTTCAGATCCAAGTGAGCCAGCAGCAAGACCGACAGCCATGGAAACGCCACTTCCAGAACTCGATCCAGATGGATCACCGTTTGGGTAATAGGGGCAAAGAGTCTGACCGCCACGTCCGGAGAAGCCGTTTGGAACCTTGCCACGATAGTTCGCCCACTCAGAAAGGTTCGCTTTACCAAGAAAGATGGCGCCCGCGGCGCGGAGCTTAGCTGCGATGAACGCATCCCTCGGGACGATGGAACCCAGGAGAGCATGGGACCCTAATTTCGCCAAATCTTTAACCCAGAACTAGATATTCTTGGACATCATACCAGCTGTAGTGTGCATGCCTCCATGAAGATAAATATCATAGACACGTATGATCGACAATTAAAATACCTTCTTCGTGCAACGTGGCAATGTTGTCTTTGAGTAGCAAAGGCATGCCATGCAGTGAACCTCTGCTGCCTTTGGTCTTGCGCTCAGCATCAAGTTCTGCAGCCTGCGATAGAGCATTCTTATTTGTCTCGATTACTGCATGGAGCGCTGCGCCCTTGAGGTTGACTTCATCGATCCTCGCAAGATAAGCCTGTAGTCGCATGGGTTAGCAATCAAATAAACCAAATCTTTCACGCATTTACCTTGACGAGATCAACGCTAGTAAAATGTCCCTTCTCAAGACCTTCCTGGAGGTCGGAAATACCGGATTCGTACAAATCGGGGAATGTGCTTTCCGAGAGCGTGGCGCTATCGGGCATGTCTCCAGGCATTGTGCACTTCAGGCGCCAAGAGAATTGCAGAGAGGTAACAAGTGGGTTGAAGTCAGACACGCAGTTCCACCACCATTGATAGCTCACTATGTACTTCTGGACGTGGGATTAGAGATAAGACTCGAAAAGATGGGAGTCACGAGTCCAAGATTGCTCTATAGCAGCGCTGGCACGGCACCCCGCAACGTGACTCGTATGTCAGATTAGAAGTTCCGGAGAGGCGTTCACAGTAGGTCAGTAGTACTTGGTAGGAGGACTGATGAGTCCGGACCCCCAAGTTCGCAAATCCGAAGTTTCGGTTCCTGCCAGTCTGAGATGGATAACGACCTGGCAGCATACGGTGCATGATGCATGAGGTGCTCACAGCAGCATAGCATACATATGCGCTAATTGCCCTGTATTCATCTAGTAGGACGCAAAGCCCGAAATAGTTACATAGATGTTTTTTTTCCACGTAGCTACGAGAGCACGAGTCCTCGACAAACGGTATGTTCATGCGATAAAACTAAATGAGTAGTAAAATGTAGAAGGAACGAAGGTATAAAAAAAGTATAAGCAAAATGAATAAAGCACGTCCATTGTATACATAGAAGTCAAAAAGCCGTTTGTCAGTCCTTCGTCCCCTTGTCTGTCATTTTGCATCCATATGCAAGTCCGATCATAAATAATCGCGTAGATCATCCGTGGTATATCATGAGGCTCATCGAATATGAGCGGAAGACTAGTCCTTTGTGATTCGTTCGTGATTAGTGTGGGTGAGTATATGCTATTTCCGGCCGGGGTAGCCCCACCCTAAAGTGCGGTGTTATTTTGGCGCGGGAATGGAGTATTATGTAGGGCTATGCTATCGAGTGGAATAACTGGGAGGTCGGTTGCGGAGGGCGAGATGAAGATGCGGTAGACAATCGTCGTGGCCGGTTTGGATTTGGGCGGCGAAAGGTCTATGGGTTACGTAAAGTGTCAGTAGTTGCGAATACCAGCTTAATGAGGTATTGCGTACGTGTCGCGACATGATAAGCTTTGCCATCGACAGAGGCGCTGGATTTTGGTATGATTCTGGTGCGAAGAGAGTAGTAAGTTAGTAGTGTGACCTAGAAAGCGATAGAACTTTGGCTCACGTGGTAACTGGAATTGAGAACCTGGTTGAGATTCGAGTCGTTTAGGTGAAAGTCCTACGCCAGTTCCCGTGCCAACTCCCGGTAATGGTTTCTCTGGGATGGTCAACGAAAAGGGTAGCGATGTTGGGAGAGTACTCCGCAAAGACCGACTCCACGAGTTGGATAGTGACAACAGAGACGACCAAGAACGAGTCTTTTCGTCTGAGGCTGTTGAGACAGCAGGACAAGTCCAGAAACGCATAAAAGCATACATTATGCGAGCAAGTAGGAGGAGACAAAGGGATGCTATGCAGGCAAGCATGACGGCGGCGACGCTGGGAAACTTTGTGGGTACAAGGACGCTCATGACGAATGGCAGTCAAGGGTGTACACCTTTTCTTGTTAAAGGAGAAACACGGAGATTGAGAAAAGGGAAAAGGAACAGGACGGGGTGCGCTGGCGGCGGGCTTGAACAGGATGACCAGCACAGCTAAGTAACTTGGGGGAAATTGCAACACCGCGTTTCTTTTATAAAATTATTCCGCCATTTACATGTTGACGTAATTAATTTAGATTCCCATTCCCACGCCATCTTATTCGCTTCCCCCGTGTACCGTAAGTACATCCGATCGACGCCCACAACGGATTTAGATATTCTTTGATCCAAGGATGTTGGTGGTCGTCACAATTGAATGGTATTGTGAAACTAGATATGTCAAATGCACCTGTCTTATCATCGGCGACACGTTTATGGATCACGAGGATGTCTGACGCCTAGTCCATGGAGCAGAGGCGATCATGAGAATGATAATACTAGAACCGAAGCTGGTCCACGACCAGGTCCATGAAAACCGACACTTTTAAATGCTCACGGGAGCAAAAGCAAATATGTTGACTGCGGAGTGCACACGAGGAAGCATGAAGTCAACGTGGCGGATTCTTTGAGGGTGAGATCTTGCGAAGGCTTCAAAGGTACGGTTTTGGGGAGACGCTCGGTTGAACTTGCGCATCAGACAAACCTAACCTAAAAAGTGAGTTCTTCACGTCTGAACAAGCCCTCCAGGCTCGCTTTAATTTCTGTTAGATCGTGGTGAGTGAGAAGCCGCAATAAGATCACTGTGAATGTGTCTCACGTAAGGCTAGGTGCATGCTGTGAATGCGTGCTCGCGATAGGTTCCCTTGCGCCTATTAGCATTGCTAGATCGATTGTTTATTAATGAGCCACGCCTACCGGCCGCTATCCAAAAACCCTCGTGTCCGCTATCCTTCCATACACTCCGTAGCTCGCCCTCATCATCCATTCCCCACACGAGCCCGACCTTCTCCGCGACTTCCTCGCCGCACACCAACCTCACGCTGTCCCGCAGGTCGCCAAAACTGCATACATACCTCAAGGACTTTTACCTCCGCGGTAGAATAGCGCACATACCCTGTAGCAAAAATGACTATGTCCGCTTGAAGTTCAGTCCCATCATGCAATGCCAGGCCATTTGTTGTGAAGCGCTCGATCGAACATTCGCTCTTTAACTTGATACTACCATCTATGATTTTTTCACTTGCACCAGTATCTGCGGGAAAATGCATGTGCCATGCCAGGTGGGACAAAAATGACGAGGACGTACTGATGTAGAATCCTCCGCCGCGCACGGAAGACAAAGTAATCACACCGGTTCTGTCAGGGCCTAAATTCGTTTTGAATCCAACACGCTCGAGCCCCTTAAGCAAAGCCCTTCGTTATATCAATCATTGTGTAAGCACACGATGCTTCTGATGGGTGAGATATGATTTACTTGTCAGTTGTTCCGGCAACCCGAGGCACTTTGTATTGTAAGATCGATTTTTGTGTGGACCAGGGCAGTGCAAGCCCGAGAAGATCAGCAAGCTCAGTCGGGAAGCCGTCATTGTATGTGACTATTCTCTTGTTAATGACCAGTGAGTGAACGTGAAAGGCGGCTTACCTCCATGTTCAGCTGCCAAGGCCTGATGTGATATAACAAAAGTGGAAGATCTCTGTATACTGCATACAATGAAAGTGAGCGATAGTGCTAGAAATAAACCGGATCTCACATGGTCACGTCGGTGTCATTGTTGCATAGATCTAGCGCAATATCATGCGCTGACAATTTAGTCATTATATGGATTTATTCACGCAATGTCATCGAGGTCCTACCAGAGTTGCATGCACCTACAACAATTGCCTTCATGCCTTCATAACCAGAACCTGTCTTGTATTCGGAAGAATGAACCACTCTACCACGATAGCAGTCCTGTGCAATAATTCTTCGTCATTAGTTGCATTTTCGATAGAAAGCAAACATCGCTACCTGCCCAGGAATATCTGGGGTTCGTGGAATGCTGCCACCGGGACCAGAAGCAAGGACCACATGCTTGATCTTCAAGCGACGTAATGTGCCTCCACGATCGATGACCACATTCCAAGATTTTGCTGTCTCATCCCATACTGTTTCCATAACACTAGATGATGTCCAGACGTTAAGGTCAAGGAACCTAGCATAACCTTCAAACCAGTCGCCAAGCTGAATGAAAATGTAAAATGGGATGAACTTTCGATAAGAATTGTTGGGAGACTCACTTTTGGTGCAGGGCTGAATAATGGCCAAGTGGAAGGAAATCTGTGTAGGTATGAGTAAAGGTGGAGTCCAGGAAGACTCAGAACATTACCTCAAGTACGACGTCTGATTGTAATCTACATATGTCAAAGTGAGTACCAAAATGGAACTCAATTCACCATACGGGCTTACGGATTAAATTGTGCAAGAACAATGACTTGTATCGAGTCCTCCACTGAAAAGGATTCGTTAGATTGGTTAATATTGAGAATGAAAACATACATTGTCTCCTACTCGTGCATTACGTTCAATCACTAAAGTAGACACTCCCATGTACTTCAGATGTGCGGCGATTTGCAAGCCGCACTGACCAGCTCCAATAATAAGCACATCTGGATCACCATTAGAAAACTCCAACTCGTGGTTTCGTTTGTCTTCCCAGGAACCATGAAACATCATGCGGCTGCGAAAGACACCGGCCTCGGAAGACTATCAACATAAATATACAGGAGGTAATACATTTTAAATTACCTGGACCGGAAATACTTTCAGTGTATCAAGATGTGTTAACAAAGCATGTGCCTTCCAGCTCCCTTCGGGGCTCGGGCTGCTCCGCACTAGATGGCAAACCCCGCTACCTTTCCCATGAAGTGTCTCAAAGGTAAAACAGAAACGAATAAATGCCAAGTCAGGAAGCGGGGCGACACGAGCAGGCGCGTAGCGTACCCCCTTGTTCAGTTGCAGAGTTGTGAGACCGGTGGCCTCGAATCGCGCGTCAAGAAGGCGCTTGATATCTTTTCTGCCTCGCAGTGTGCGAAGACTCCAAGTGAGGGCAACGATATCTCTCCAGGAACCAGTTTCGTGAAAGAGGTCAATAATTGAGGCTATGTCACTCATGCGAACAGCTTCGACGAAGGCGCTGAACCACTTATCGGCCTCCTCTGCGGGGGAAGCTGCTTCTACGACGGTTTTAGTGATACCCAGAGAATCCAGAGGAGTCGAGAGATGCAGAACAGCCATCGTCGCAGATAAGGATAAGAGCCGAAAGGATTCAAACGAAAAGGAGAAACTACTATTTAGAACACTTACATACACTCTCGGGACCGACTCAGGTCACCTTACTTCATCTTGATAATATTAGCCACCGATAGCTGCTTTTGTTGAATCGAGGAAGAATTATCAACGCGATGGACGCTTCGAATTCGAAGACATCCTGGATTTCAAACGATTCCCCGTAGAATTTACGTTATCTTCAAACGAAATTTGTGTCTGTTGGCGAAAAACACCAGCTAGCTATGGCGTTATCAAGTGCTTCGATGATAAGATCAAGAAGCGTACTCACTTTGGCGGCACCGGCAGGACACAAGGATGGTCCATACATACCATACTCGTGCTGACAAATTTAGTGTAAACAACATCAGATGAATTCCAGAAGCTGGTAGATAACCTCAGAGTAGTCACTGGGCGCTGAGCAGTAACGTTGTACGACTATCAACTTCCAGCGACAATTTGAGCATTCGACTTGTTTGAGGCATCGCTGAGCCACGCCTCATCTAATCTCCCGCAGGTAAGCCCTAAGAAGACAGTCGTTTCTTCTGTATTAAGTATTCTCTGTACCTCGTCTTGAACGAGAAACAATGCGGTGGGGATGTACCAGGCAGCCGTGAGGGCAGAATCACTATTCAACACTCAGTGCTCAACGTTCAACCCTCGACACAGTTTGCACGGCATTAGTCGGTGGTCACTGATCGATTGATTCCTGTGTACTTTATCAAACTATGAATTTGGCTATTGTCAGGCGCGAATCAGATGTTTTAGCAATTGGAGAAGTGACTCTGACGCGACGCTGTGGACAGCGGGAGCCGCGCTGATCAGCGCGAGTTCAGTTCAGAAGAGAGGAAGTCATGGACTGGAAATTACATAATAATCAACTTGAAGTGTGGTGGCGAGTTCAGGTTCTCGAAACTGCCAGAAACAACCGCGTTTCTCTTACAGCATCCGATGATTCCGATCTGACCTTTAAGTTTATAACCGCGCCGACTCATGACTTGAAAGCCCTGCGATCGTTCTTGAATTCATTTGTTACAGTCGTTATCACGCGCCATGTCTGAGGCTCCTGCAGAGCGCCCTATCACCTACTTTGACATCACCATCGGCGACAAGCCCATTGGGCGCATCGTCTTCTCGCTCTATGCAGACCTAGTACCCCAGACAGCTGAAAACTTCCGTGAGTTCTCAGATATATGGTCAATCAGGCCACGGATTTTAACTTTTTTCCAGGTGCATTATGCACGGGTGAAAAGGGTATCGGAAAGTCTGGAAAACCTCTTTGCTATGCTGGGTCTGCCTTTCACCGCGTCATCAAGGGGTAAAAGCTTCCAGTTCTCTGATGTTGTGATGAAGGCTAATGCAGTACACTAGTTTTATGTGTCAAGGTGGCGACTTCACGGCGGGCAATGGTGCGTCCCAGAGTTCAATCCCGATGTCATAAACTCATCCTCTACATAGGTACTGGAGGGGAGTCGATCTACGGCGAGAAATTCGCAGATGAGGGGTTCCCCGTGAAGCATACGAAACCTTTCTTGTTGTCTATGGTATATTTGTTCCTCGGTTTTCAATGAGGAGGGTTGGTTTAGATTGGCTTTCCAGGCGAATGCAGGAAAAGATACCAATGGTTCGCAATTTTTCATCACCGTGAACCAAACCCCCCATCTGGACGGAAAGCACGTGGTATACGGTGAAGTGATCAAAGGCAAATCAATAGGTATGAGTGTGACTTTCGGGCTTTTTGACGGATTGCTTACGATGTGTAGTACGTGCAATTGAAAACTATCCTACTGCGTCTGGAGATGTACCCACTTCCCCTATCGTTATCTCTGCTTGCGGTGTTCTCTCCCGTGATGATCCATCCCTCGCGACTTCCGAGGCAACAGTTGGTGACAGCCACGAGGATTACCCTGATGACGATGATTCCGACGTGCAGAATCCTGAAGTTGCGCTGAATATTGCACGAAACATCCGTGAGCTCGGTAACAAGCTCTTCAAAGATGGGCAAGTAGAGCTCGCGCTCAATAAATACCTTAGTGAGCTATCCCCAAGACCCTATTCATTCGTATCATTGACAAATGTCAGAATCGATACGATACCTGGATGTGCACCCTGTATTACCGGAAAACTCTCCACCGGAACTCAAGGACTCGTATGACGCGCTTCTTGCGCCCCTTCTATTAAACTCGGCACTCGCCGCTCTGCGCACACAACCCTCGGACGCCCAAACTGCTGTGAAGAACACCACGCGAGCTTTAGAGCGTCTGGAGCTGAGCAACGCAGATAAAGCCAAGGCCCTTTATCGCAGGGGGTCGGCACATGTTATTCTCAAGCAGGAAGACGAAGCTGAGGCAGACCTCGTTGCTGCTAGTCAGCTTGCACCCGAAGACACGGCAATCTCCAGTAAGCTCAAGGAAGTGAGGGATGAGAAGAAGAAGAAAAGGGAAAGAGAGAAAAAAGCATTCAAGAAACTATTCTCGTCATAAAATCCGTTGTGATCATTGGAAGTATACCAGTTACTACAAGGATAATCAATTTTGGCAGGATCTCATATGTACTCCATCAGGGATTTGATTTGCTTGACAGCATTGGGCTATGGTACGTATGCGAGGTAACTTAACGTGGCGTAGCTTATCAAGGGTGTTGTATGTCCTCTATGTTCCAAGTAGTATGTAACACGAAAATCTTAGTTTCAGAATTGTCTCGATAGGATTACACAGCATCAAAGTCAGTGACACGTTGAAGACAAAGGTCCTCAGGCATCCACCGCCGCTGATGTTTCCCCTACTACTGAGAGACCCAAGCAGTCCCTGTCAGCCGCACTAATTGGCCTCGTTGAATCTTGTCAAGTACTATTCCTGTCGCGGCTGTACCTTCGCAACTCATGCCTCTCTTAAGAAGGAACGTAGGCTGTCTTCCTTCGTCTAAGGTTTGCGGCCTAGTCACTAGTAGGCCATACACCAATCCACTTTCAGTAATCATCCATTATTGACGAATACAGCCTGCCGTGGCAATTCCTAATTGTCTTCCTATCTGCGCTTTATATCATGACGTAGGCTTCCAAAGCAGATTTCCAGACTCTGCGCTGTTTCGGCGCGCTTAACTTAGCAGGACAGTACCTCACTGACGCACAGTATTACATACTAATACATAGTGCTCGCTCGTCTAGTACATGCCCGCTTGCAGATGAAAATGCCACCTAATGCCCACTCCGTTTCTGACACTAGAGTGGCAAGCAGCTCTCTTCTCATTCTCTCTTGCGGGGGTGCTGCCGTAATGTCTCTCTTCTCTTCGAGCAATAAAAACCTCGAGTGAGACGTAACACCGACAGTACTTAGCACAAGGCAATGTGTTGATTTCTCACATACAGACCAGTACATAACTACTACAGGCTAGCTTCCCTTGAAACAATTCAAGTTGAAGGTACCCGAGCTTGCTCGGTTCCACAAATAAAAAGTCCGAACCGTGGAGCCTCTTCAAGTTCCGGATTCCGGTTACTGTGCACTCTTGTGAAAGTTTTGACTTCTCGCCCGGCAACCAGCAAAGCCCAGTAGAGCAAATCAGTGCAAGAGGTAGTCTCAGGTAGTCTCCTACATCTTTGCAGTTGCTTTCAGCTTTATGAGTACGACGAACCGTCCGGGGATAAAAAGCCCGAAGCCATAGCGCTTAATACTATGAGCTCCGCGAAGTCATGTGTACCAATTTCGGTACGAGGACATCACCACTGTTATTTACCACATCATTGGAGATCACTTTAGTCTTCTACACAACTTGTTATTCGGAACCTTCGGTTCCCAACGCCCATAATGCCTACTAAAAGCATGGATGTTCTTGATAAATCCCGTTCTTCCCGACCACCACCGGAGTGACGAGGCTGAATATCTATTCCACCACCTTCGACCTCAACTCAATACCTGTTATACTATCGACAGTAAAATGAGTTTCTCCTCTAGCGTGTCCAACTTTTTCTTCGATGTCTGGATCATGTCTTGGGATGTGCTCCTCACGCTTCTTAATCTCGTGAGGAGGAAGCGCCGCATCGGGCATGTCACACCAGAGGGCTACCCGGGTTATGGAGGGCACTGGCCTGAGTTTAAGCCTCCCCGTGAGGGCGACTCTCGTTGCTGTTGCCCTGGACTCAACACAATGGCTAACCACGGTGAGTGATCCTAACCATTTGGAACGAAAGAGCTATGCTGATAGTGTGTTTGATGGCGTGCCTTGCTGATAGGCATAATATCTCGCAGTGGCCGGGGGATCTCATTCGTCGAGCTTACCCCCCTGATCAACACAACTTACAACTTCGGTCCTTCCTTCTCCTCTTATACGGTGCACTTTGCTGCTCGTATGCTTAAGAAAAGCTACAAAAAGGATACTTTTGATTTGGATGAACTTGACCTGCACAATGGTATCGAACACGATGGGTCTCTCTTCCGTGGGTGATTTACTGCACTTGCCTAGTTTATGCATGTTGAATAAGTTGTGTTCAGGTCTTGACACCGCTCTTGAACCAAACCAATCAGTGAAACACGTACCTTTCATCGAAGAGGTGCTTGCGTCAGCTACTGGCAAGGACAAAGAGGGCAGAGATATCATCACCCCCAAAGATATCTCCAGGATGCTCGGCAAACGTCGTGCAGTAGCACGTGCAGTAAACAGCGAGTTCTCGTTGAGCTTCTTCCACAGGGTCTTCAGTAGTGCGAAGTATGTTGTTCCATCATTCTTGTTTTCAAGCACAAATTAAATATTTCGTTAGTTCTGCGACGCTGCCGAAAATCTTTGGAGGTCGTGTGGATGACCTGCACAGTATCTTTCTTCATGAGCGGATCCCAGATGGCTGGGAGTCACGCATTCGTCAACCTTATGGGTTGACTCTGACGCACTTCCAGAAGACTGTTCTGGCAATTGAATTTGGTATACGCGAGAAGGATTGGGCAGAAGCGGCACAGGAGGCAAAGCGCGATGCTACTGCTCCTGTTTAAACCCGGCTAAAATCGGATTTACGACCTAGGCAAATCATCTGAAGTGATTGTTTCCTATATCATATACTCACATCACGGCGGTTGCATATCATTGACGAATTATGACGTACTCATTGCTTTATGAACGTAATTTCCTGGAGTTTATGACAGCCATTACATAAATTTAGCGCTTTCACGCATCTTTGAATAACTGAAATTATGAATTGCAATGAAACTGATAACAGGCCAGCTGAATTTTTCGCAATTTCGAGAGATTACAGCACAGGATCTGTCTTAGGACCAATCTCGGACAAGGCGTAGTAACTAAAGAATGATACCTTGAGCGTCAACGCTAACCCAGCGCTTGTGAAAGTTTTAACTTCTCGCCCGGCAACCAGCAAGCCCGGTACAGCAAGTCAGTGCAAGAGGTACTCTCAGGTGCGCGTCACTTAGTCACCACTACTTTGGTGCAGTGGCCAAATTGGATGCCGACGACCGGATACGCCATGGTCTAGCGCACCACTCCCGGGAGTCCGAGCTTAACTTCAGTGCTTCATGTCAAAATTTGTGACAGAAATGACATTTTTTTCGGTACAGTAGACATTTGTAAACTCTGAGTTGTTTCCAATTGCTTGATTCGCAATGACGAAAAAACACAAACAGCTCGCAGCTGCACGAGCGCGCGATGGAAAAATCGGTCGCGTTCCCGAAAGTGGAATTAGCCATGATGCTCAGCCAGCAGGTTCTTTGGACTCGGTTTTGCTGGCTACCTTTCAGATGACTCCGACTCAGATGAAGGCATGCACAAACGTTTGCCTGCCGTTCCACCACTCAAGCGCTGCAAACTGCATATCCCATTTCGCACACAGCGTAAACTCGACAAAGAAAGACGTGAAGATGAAAGACGCACGGTCTTGGAGGCGATCGAAAACTGCTACAGTCGAAGACAACATTCATTAGTGGTCCAAGTGCCTTGCAGGCAAAACAGGCACGCACTATCCAAAGCCATCTTGCCCTCATTGTAAAGAGAGAAGGTCAAGAAATATCTCCGGGACAACTACGATGGAACTTTCAACACATTGAAGACCAACACTCCACAATGTTGGCAATGCAGTCTGTGTTGGAATTTCGCGGCTGCGCAAATGACGAGCGACGAAATGGTATAGGCAGGGAACCCTTCGCAAACGCGCAAAGGTTCTCGACTCGT